>JBAMJV010007406.1:0-23166 GCA_037951105.1 Echinarachnius parma
AAAAGTATACATAATTATTACAAACGACTAAGTAAAACCCTTTTTTAAATTTTGTTTAATTTATTTTTTTTTAAAGATATTTATTTTCTCCATTGCTTTTTACAAACAATAACAAAATAACAATCAATAACAAAATCAGTACATAAAATAATTTGCATGTTTACATAATTGTATATAATATGATCTTACATTCACATCTAAATAGTACAAATTAACTTTTACTATTTACATCAAATAAAGCATGAAACATGCATGCATGAAGAAAGCATACATAAAAAAGGGGAAAATAGGAGAGAACAAAACATTCCCCCCCAAAAAAACAAAGCAAAAAAACAAAACAAAACAAAAAACACCTATACAAGCACTTACATACACACATACACACGCGTGCACAGACACCCACACACACATCCACAGAAAACATGCCTACATCTTGTGAGAATCTCGACCAATTATCAGCCATGTTTATTTCATTGCTTCTGTTCGCCTTCCCTATTTTGTTCTGCACGAAGCTATTTTAAATTGTCCCACTTTCTAAAATGATATGTTAGGGTACCTCGGTCTCCAGCTAGTTTCTTCTCCTCCTTTCTATTTTCTAATAATCTTTTCTTAATCTCCAAAGGAGTTGGTGGTTTATTTTTATTTTTACTGTCTATAAATATCATATATTTTATCAAAATTATTATATGATTTAATAACTGTTCCTTCCCTATGTTTAACTCAATTATCCCTACATGGATACCTTTCCAATTTATATTTTTAATCTCTACTAAATTAAATAGATTCCCACACTCTTCCCAAATTGGTTTTACTTTCTCACAAAGACAAAATAAATGCTCGTAAGTTTCTTCATATTTACCACAAAAAGAACATAAATTACTATTAACCATTTTAAATGTATATAAATGTAATTTAGTATATATAATATTATAAAGCATTTTAAATTGAAATTCTCGAAGCTTACTATTCAAAGTGCATTTTCTAAGTCTTACGAATATTGATTGTATATCTTTCCCATTAATATTATAAATCTGCTCTAAATTTCGTTCTGCATATGCTTTTTCTACTCTCTTATTTAATAAAAATGCATATATAATTTTTGAAGTAATTTGATCTAACAAATATACCCTTTCAAAAATTAAAAAGTCCATATCTAATTCCCTATCTATATTTGAGTGAGTATTTTTATTTTAAAATTGTTTCCATGAAGGGGGAATGCCAAGAAAAATACGCTGTATTTTTGTGATTTCTAAAGTATTTAAACCCTTTCTTTGAAATTCCTCATTTGCTTTTACATTGCCTTCCTCATCAATAATATGATGCAACTTATAAACATTTTTTTTAAATAGTTGTTCATCAAAAGGAACATGACCATCAATATAAACAAATCTATTATTATAAATAATCTCATTCCTTTTAGATGTATCTTTTTTTAACAAAAACGTTTTCGTGGCCATCCAAACGTCCAACATATCTCTATAAAATGCCGGTAATACTAATTCAGATATACCTATGATTGCATTATTATAAAATATCAAACTTCCTCCAGCATCTTTAGTTAAATAATTAAAATACTGTTTCCATCCCATTTTTGCATCCCCCGTTAAGAGTCGCTTTACCCACATAATCCTTTGCACTAAAATAAATAAATGAAAGTCTGTTAGTCTAAGTCCACCTTTACAATAATCCAAGAACATAACACTTCGTTTAATTTTATCTTTTCCATTCCACAAAAAGTCAAAAACCAATTTGTCCAAATCTTGAAATACCCAATTCGGTACTGGTGTCAGCGCCGATACATAAATCAATTTTGACAAAATAAACGTTTTTATCAATTGGATTTTCCCCATTAAAGTTAAATCTCTTTGTTTCCACCAAGACAACAACTTTTTTATTCTACTCAAAATTTCCTTATAATTTGTCCTTTCCTGAACTTCAACATCCAAAGAAAAGTATATACCCAAAATCTTGACTATTTGTACTATTTTACCAAATGGAAGAGCAATATTTTTATTTTGAGAAGGGCCTAACAATAATATAAAAGTTTTTTCTTTATTAATTTTTAATCCAGAATTTCTAGCAAAACTTTCAAACAGTTTTTCTACCCTTTTAAGTGAGTTTGAGTCCCGAATAAAGAGAGTCATATCGTCTGCATAAAGAATTTGTTTTACTTGTACATTATTACAAGTAAATCCTTGCATTTCAGGGTCTTTATATATTGAACGAGCTAAAATTTCAATACAAAGTATAAACAAATATGGGGACAGGGGTCCCCCTGTCTAACACCTCTCTTAATATCAAAGTATCCAGTAGATGCGCCCCCATTAAAAACACAACTTTGAGCATTAAATAGTCTCCACCCATCTGCAAAATGACGGTCCAAAACCAAATGTAATCAAAACCTTCTGCAAAAAAAGTATGTGAAACTGAATCAAAAGCCTTTTCAAAATCAATTATCATCATATATCCAGGTATTTTATTAACTGATGTATGATGAATTATATCATCTATCATTCTTATCGCTTCACCTATATTTCGACCTTTTACATATCCCACCTGGTCTACAGAAATTAATTCATTTAAAACTTTTTAAATCCTTATAGAAAGCACTTTAGTTAAAATTTTGTAGTCAACATTCAATAGAGATATTGGTCTGTAATTTTTTATAAATAAGGGATCTTTTCCTTCTTTATAAATCAAACTTATAACTGCCTGCTTTTGTGATGAGGAAAGTTCCTTTTTTTCAAAAGCTGAATTTACAGAATCTACAACTAAATTTCCTATTAATGGCCAAAACAGTATATAAAATTCGACACTTAACCCATCATTTCCCGGGGATTTATTAGATGCCATTTCTTTTATTGCTGCAACACATTCTCCGTTTGTTATTTTGCCTTCACATAATGCACACAACTCTGAATTTAATTTTGGCAAGTCCTGAAAAAAATCATCCACAAAATCAACTTCCCCTTCCGATTGAGCATAAAGCTTACTATAAAATGTATATATTTCCTGCATAATATTTTTTTGATCAAAACTTATATCTTCATCAATATAAAGTTTACTAATCAATGTTTTCTTTTTATTAGACTTCATTAATTGAGTAAAATACCCAGTGTCTCTTTCTCCACATTCATAGTGTGATGCTCTAGAACGAATTTTAATACCTTCATTTATATAATTATAACAATCCTGTAAGTCTTTTTTTTTCCGTTCTAAGTCATCAACTTTTTCCTGGTCTATTCCATTCAACAATTCATTTTCCAACTTAAAAATATCTTCTTCCAAATTTTCAATTCTTTGTTTTCGTTGTTTCGCCTTTTCTTTTGAATATTTTCTACTAACATTTCTAATTTTCATTTTCAAAAAATCCCATAAAACTCTTTTATCTTCTATTTCTATTCGAAATTCTTCTTTTAATTTAATAATTTCCTTTTTAATACAATTAATATATTCAGTATCTTGACATAAACGGTTATTTAATTTCCAATAGGATCCCTGAAACTTAAATGAATACATTAACTTATCGTAAAATTGCAATTGAATGGCTGAATGATCTGGAGCCGTAGAAGGTATTATATCACACTTTAATACTACATGTTCTATCTGCTTAGAAACAAACCAATAATCTAATCTACTTTGTATACATGAATTAACTTGCCTATACGTAAACTGTTTCTTTAACCCATTACTTACCCTCCAAATATCCAGCAACTCAAATCTATCTAAAAATTGTTCAAATAAAATATTAAATCGAGATTGAACATTGTGTTTACTACTTCCAAAATAATCTAAATCTTTATTTAAATAATATTAAAATCTCCCCCAATAATTATTGCATTATTTTCTTTATTAATTTCTTTTACTATTTTTTCAAAATTGACCAAAAAATCATTTTTTTTCTGATTCCCTTCCTCTTACTGGCAAATAAACATTAGCCATTATCAATTATCATTATTAATCGCACCCAACGCGCACCGCACCCCCCCCCCCCCCCCCCCCGGCTACGGGCCTGCCGCGTGACCAGTAACTGCATAAACATAACTCGTGATCGCGAATTTACGATGACTATTTATTTAGAAAGATAGAATTGTTATTTGCTAGTTATACATCATATTTGAAATTTGTATTGTTTATTAAACAAATTTAACTATGAGGCTAATGGGTGGCGTAGCAGCTCCAGGGGAGGGTAAGGGGGTGGGAATTTGCCCCCTGTGTGAATATAACCGCCCCCATAATTATGGGGGAAAAAACAACATAATGGCGGTTATTTTATGGCACATGCAGGCTGCCCCGTTATAGGAGCTTAGCTTCTTACTCATTGTTCTGCATGCAAATGTTAAAATTGAACATGTTGATCGCCCTCTTAACGGAGTCTAGATTCATGGGGGGGGGGGGGGGGGCAATTGGATTCCCATGAGTGCAGCCTGTGCCGCCCCCACCCCATCCCCCCTCCCCAAATTGTGTAATGTCAATTATCACAAGGGATGGCATACATGTGGCAGTAGAGTATAGAGACGTTGTTGCGTTGGCTGGATTATTTTTTGAGGGGGTCGCAACTTATTGGGGGCACGTACTCTCTGTATTTCGCTACTTTGTACCCCCCCTCCCCTTTTTTAATTGTTCATTTTTTGTTTGTCAAATTATTTTCGGGGCGAACGTATAAATCCGCCATACGTATGAGCCTTGCCATCGATTATCGTTTTTTTTAATCTCGTGTTGTCGCGTTTTATCTGCGTTCGAGTGTTCAAACTGAACCTCTTGTCCTCCTTTACGAGGCCTTATTCTTTTTTTTAAATGGTGAGATTGGTTTAGGGATCAATATTTGAACATAACTCGTGATTATAATGTCGTCATTCAAGATCAAAGTTTAGTCAATTGGATGTCATTGGCTGTTTTGTTAGTTCAGCTCATTAATAGGCTGAGATTTTAATTATAGCACATTATGTCTCATTTATGAGAAAATAATGGTGTTAACATTGTTATTAAAGATGCTTCATATAAAAGTCCGAGTCCGCCATCGATTTCAAGTTTACCGCTCGTGACCGTGATGGCGGTCTCTTGCCTTTAAATATATATATATTTTTAATTCGTTATTACTTTTTATTGAAACATTATTATGTTTATATGCATCAGACAAGTTATTTATTGTATAAACTTTTGTAAATATATTTATGAAGAAATATTTGTTAATATTATGTATATTTATTATTCATAATTTTTGAAAACACACAAACAAATAAACAACATAACAAACAGATGGTCCCCCTGACATTGTATTATCCTTGACGTTTGTGAGTTATCATTTTTTGCAGATAATACATTGCATAATACTCATTGAAACTATTATACACTATATAAAAATGATTTTGTCATGGTCGTAATAATTATATTTTGTAAGGTTATTGATCATGTCATACTGAATGACCATTTGTTGATTGATATCTCTTTCATAAGGGGCATACTTCCTGCGAAATTGTATAATATTACATTATTTGGCTGATCATGTTAAACATAATTAATAGCTATATTCTCAGTTCCTGGTTTAATGTAAACCTTTCATTAAAAACACTTTGTCTTTATATAATCATGTTAATTGTTAGTATAATGTATGTGCTTCGTTTTGTATATACATTGTATATACAAAACGAAGCACATAAATTATACTAACAATTAACATGATTATACTAAGACAAAGTGTTTTTAATGAAAGGTTTACATTAAACCAGGAACTGAGAATATAGCTATTAATTATGTTTAACATGATAAATTTGTAAACTGTTTTGGTCTTGAGACCAACATTATTCTGGGCTAATGTTTCCAAATTTATTAGTAATGTTTTTTGTTGATACTTATATTATAAACTCTACATACTAGTACAGCGTTCTGTTTGTGAAATGTTCTTGTTATAAATGATTTATATATGTGTGTGTTGATGTGTGTATGTGTGTTGGTATAATAAATAAAACAAGTGGAGTATATATACACAGGGACAGGGTGCCCCCCCCCCCCCCCCCCCCTCCCCAACGGAACGGGATACTTCCCATATACAGAAAGAGAACGACTGGTTTCACAGGATAGATAGACATGGGCCTCGTTTGCAGAAAGAGATGCAATCGATTGTAAAGTTGCAATTAATTGTAAGTCCGATCATGTGACCATAATTAATTGCAACTTTGCAATCGATTGCATCTCTTTCTGCAGCGGGACCCTGGTGTCACTAAAAGACACCCTAAACAAAAAAGCTACTCGATCAAAATTACGTACTGTTCTTGGTATAATTTTTATTTGCAAAAGATTCCCAAGCCAGTGAACCTAGTCATTATATTTCTATATCATGGGAAGTATCCCGTTCCGTTTTGTTTTTATTATTATCATTTTTTTTGGGGGGGGGGGGCACCCTGTACAGCCGAGGGCGTTGGACAAGGAGATATACCCATGCCTTTTCCTGTGCGTGCGGTATGTTGGGGCAAAATTACCAATTAATAACACGTTTTATTCTAAGAATGTCTTACTAAAAAGTAAGTTGAGCATGCATACAAACAGGAATACTTTCTTCTGACTTTTTGATTTCTGAATTTCTGACTCTTTATTTTATTATTTTGAGTACTTTGTATATATTTTGTTTAAAAATGCATGTATTTTATAAATGTATATACTTTGTTAATTGTACATACTATTCAGCCAGTCGGCTGCCATGTGCATTTTCTTTATTTGTTTATTTATTTATTGTTTGTTGTTGTTGCATTTTTTTTTCTACTTGGTGTGGGGTGGGGGGGGGGTTACCATGAACATTGACATTTGCCACTTTATGGAAATGCATGCATATTCAACAGCTTAAAACTATTAATCTTATACTAGTTTTCAAATTCAAATATGGTATAATACCATATTTGAATGTTGTATTTATTTGAGTGCTGCCCTATAAGCTCCTCCATCTGTGACATACGCCAGTACCCCATTAGCCAATACCTCACGGTTTCAAAAGTGGTTCGGATTCATAATTCAGATGCGCGAGGCCATCTTGCAAACGCCTCGTCACTGTGCGAATACACACTGCGTCGGTGTAACGCATTGAGCACTGTCCGAAATACACACTGCGTCGGTGCTACGCATTGAGCACTGTCCGAAATACACACTGCGTGGGTGTTACGCATTGAGCACAAACTAGCCTATAGTTACAATGGCGAATCGCGGTATAGCATGTCGAACAGGGGTCCTGTTTACACCACCACATGGCAGAGTTTAAATCATCATATCATTGTTGCCAATCAAAATATCAACTGAAACAGAAATACTGCATATCTAATCGTGTTTATTGAGATTTGGAATATTTAATGGGGCATCAAATATATTACCAATTGAAACGCACGATTTGATTTATTTGATTTCATTCATTTAATTATACATCCACGTTACAAAGAAAGGACAGACGTTAAACGGTGATAAAAACAATATTCTGATATATAAAAAAAAACAATTGCAATAAAATTACTGTTAGGTGTAATGGCAATACATTATACAATTGAAATATAAGTAAATGTCTTCACAGTGCAGATTATACAAATAGAATCTGTACATCTTTGATTAAAAATTTGTATAAAAATATAAAATATATTTCAAAAATTATTTTGCAATCAAAACACCCGCTACCTCCCCCCAGCTCTGTACAGAGAAAGCCCCAGTACGCCCCAATATCAATTAAGGGCCTTGCTAAATAGGGCTGCCTGGGTGGCGATTCCAGACTGGTTGTCCTTGTTCGTCGACATCAAGTTGTAGCCCCCTCCCAAGCCTTTTTCAGAGATATTTATGACTGCGCCCCCAATCCCCTAAATGCCCCCAATATTCAATCGATGTTGTGGCTGCGCCCTTGAGTTAGACGAGAGGTTATTTAGCTGGCCTATATGGCGATACCACACTGGTTATCATTTGTTTACTGACTTGTTGTATGCATTAGCTCCCCCCACATTATAATGGTATTTATTACTCTGCGCCTCCGCAGTTCCTTAGTACGCCCCCATACTATTGTAAAGAAATGTGATGCTTTAGATTAGACGAGAGGGTAGCTGGCCTGGGTGGCGATTCCGCACTGGTTGTTCTTGTTCCTCGACATCCAGATGTAGCCCTGGTTCCCCCAGTCTGCATTCCAGCTGGAGAGATACAAACAAATAATAAAAACATTAACCATTAGTTCTATGGGTTGGTTGGTTATTTGGTTTTGCAGACGCGTTCAATACTTCAAACAACAATGATTATTTACATGTACGGTCTGGACCTCCCTTTATCGTCAACATCTGATAGACGCGGCCAAGATTCGAACCAGGGCCGAAGAGTCGAGAGCGGAGAGCTCTGACCACTAGACCATGCAGAACACCGAACGTTGTTGGTATTTATATGCCTAAAGCGCGGCGTAGACAGAGCCGACTGGTTTACTGTCGGATCTGCTCTGTGTGCGTGGCCGCAGGACTCCGATTTTGCAAATCGGGAGCCAGCCGAGGTCATTCGAGGCAGATTCAACAGGTTGAATCGGCTCAAGACTAAGCGAAACCGTCTCTAGCCTGACTGAAAACCAGTCGCATCGGATCGGATCGAGTCGGCTCTGTGTGCGCTGAGCTTTACTCTTTTGTCTCAATCGGGTGAGAGTGGTACTAAATTGAGTTATGCATATACCATCTTGCAGGTCGGAGCCTCCTATACGTGTTACTAATGTTCAGGTTATGATTTTTTGCTCTTATTTTGGAAATAGTTAATTTAAATAAAAGGTATATAAACATGGTTTATACAAGGTTCTCAGACTTTGAACATGGATTATCTCAGAATTACCAAACAAAGTAATCAACGCCCTTCTCTTTCTCAACCGACGAAATAATAATCATTATACAATCACATTATCAAAAATAAACACAGATTATTCACTTCAAAGTATAAGGAATTAAAAAAGCTAACATGCAGGGTCAAAATATGTAAGCTTGTCTTACTAACTGTCGATTGTCTTATTTGATGCGTAAATGAAACTTGTACCCATCATAATAATGTGAAAACTGACAAATAGGAACTTGAAGTTGAACACATAAATCATTACAACGATGACACTAATTGAATCGTTATAGTTCAACTTCACTAATATCAAACTTTGTGCGCGTTCCTTGCATGATAACTTTTGAGACAAGCAATCCAAATTATTAAACGTATCAAGTTGCCAAGTACACTTTTAATTGTTATTAAAGGGGTAGTACAGTTTTGGTAAGGCTGAGCTTTAGTAACCAAAACCCACAATACCATTACAAACTAATAATTATAACTCCACCATGCTCAAAAGGTATAGAAAATTACAAACGAAAAGCCTGTTATCATTTTAAAAAGAGCCATTCAAACACAAGAGGGCGCTCTCTAAACAAACATCGGTTTTAACCATCTTTCATACAAAATTATGCATGTGATGTTTTGTTGAAATAATGATTAAATAGAGAGATCATCAACAATCTTCACAAAAACTTCTTTGAACTAAAAAAAAAAAGAGTAAGCATTTCTTTTTTTCAATTATCAAATAAATCTGAGCCCCAGATTTATTCTGATCGGATATATTTATTGATATTTCAGCCGTTTCTGAACCGATTTTGATCAAATAAAGTTTATTCTGCCATTAAAATTGTATGCTCTTTCAATTTTACTCTCAGTTTTTCATTATCTCATAAACAAAATATTTTGTGCAGCGCCCTCTATACCAAAACTGAACTACCCCTTTATTAAAGATATGCATACGATTTGAATAAACCGGCCAGGACCCTAGGAATGATTTTTGTTTTGGTAGGGGTGTTGAGCCTGAGTATCCCTTAATATTTTTTTTTTGGGGGGGGGGGGGGTTGGGGTGGGGTGGGTGTGCACCCCCTCAACAGGTTGGGGTGATACTGCACCCCAGCACCCCTGGGTCCCAGGGGCCTGGAACCGGGCTAATACTGTAATAAAGACAAAAGTACAAACCTGTTCTTGACGATCCAATAGTCAGTCCCATCAGACGTTGTATCGTAGCCTACAGCCAGGACTCCGTGGTCGAGTTCGGTAGAGCTGCATTCGGGCTCGTCGTAGACGCCTGAAAAAAAAAAAGATAAATTCGATGTTATTTTGTATGACAATTATAGCGCATTAATCATGGAGCATGATGGATCATCAAGCATGGATCGCTAGTTAACGCAAAGATAGTTTCAGTATGATCTGCAGCGAAGATAGGGTCGCTATTTGAGCAATCAGCAAGCGAAAGTTCCCTGAAAGGTAAATTACACAAGAGGGCGCTCTCTAAAAAGGCATTGGTTTTAACCATTTTTCATACAAAATTATGCATGTGATGTTTTATTGAAATATTAATTAAATAGAGAGATCATCAACAACTATTTAAAAAACGCTTTTGACATTTTTTGAAAAAGTGTATGCATTTTTTTTATTTTTGGAAAAATTAATCTAATTATTTGGGCCCCAAATAATTATAAGATCATATATATTTATTGATATTTCAACCGTTTCTGGACCGATTTTGACCAAGTAAAGTTTATTCTGCCATTAAAATGGCACGTTCTCTCAAATTCGACACTCAATTTTTCATTATCTCACAAGAAAATTGTGATGTGCAGCGCCCTCTCTACCAAAACTAAACTGCCCCTTAATCACCTGACTCGTAAAGCTGGAAGGACATGTGACTGGCATCGATGGCCACAGAGATGGGGCCGACCGTAGCGACCGCCTTCTTGAGAGCCTGTTCGCTTTCACTCATAACGTCTGTGTAACCAGTGCAAGTTGCTCCGATTGAAGACTTCTTGAAAGCACATCTCTGGTCCTGCAAGTGTGAATTGAAAGAGAATCGTTATAGAGGGCAATACTGATTAGAATCACGATGACATCTCTATATTAAGAATGCTTAGTCAGCTGAATTGATTTGCCACATAGATCGACTCGATTGTACCAAATGCAGTTTGAAGAGCATGTTCGCTCCACCCTTTAGGTCCGTGTAAACTAGTGCAGGTTGTTCCGACTGAACACGCCTTGACGCTGCGGTATTTGTCCTGCAAGGGTTCAAGTAGCCTATCCGATAGGCGTCGGGCTTTCTAGCAAGTACTAATCGCGTTATGGAGACGGAACAACCGGCGAGCCCGGCTTCGCGCTCGGGTTCAGGTTCGCCGGTTGTTCGGGCTCGCCGGTTGTCCGTCTCCATAACGCGATTAGTACTTGCCAAAAAGCACGACGCCTATCGGATAGGCTAGAGTTCAAGTGAAAGTGAGTTATAGAATGAGGGCAATATTGATTAGAATCGCGATGACATCACTTTAAGACTGCTTGGTCAGATGATAACTCGTTAACTTTGTCAGAGACAAGCTTGACTGTGTCGATATTTTTTGTTGTTGTTAATTTTCTTGGCAAACTGTTGTCTAAGAACCGGAAAAGGGATCGAAGATCGCTATGAGATATGCACGCAGAAAAGGGGAAAGAAGTAGTAGAAGACAAATAACAAGAGAAGAGGGGGGGGGGGGGGGAGGAGAATGGAGGAGGAGAGGGAGGGGAGGAGGTGGAGGAGGGAGATTAAGAGGATAGAAAGAAGAAGAAGCTGGCGATTGAAAAGTAGAAAGAAACGAAGGCAATGATAAATGTACTATAAATGAATCAAAACTCACCACACCCTGGTACGGATAGCTGGCCTCCGTATCGATGCCGCTGTTGTCCATGACGTACTGGAAGGCCTGGTCCATTAGGCCACCATCGCAGCCTTCGTTGCCCTCACTACCGGAGCAGTCCACCAAGTTCTGTTCGCTAAGGCTGACTAGTTTCCCGGTCTTCGCAAAGGTCTGTCCCTCTAGTGATCCAGTGGCGCTGAAAGCCCAGCAAGATCCGCATTGCATCTGTAATTATACAAAATCATATATTTTGTCAGTTTGTCCATATCAATAATCAAAACGATTTCTCTTCCATTTAAGAAAGGAAGAACGAAATTATGTTAAATTAGTTTGATAAATGTCTTCTTGAAGTTTTTTAGTTTCTGAAAAAAATTGCTAATCGAAAAACCGGTAACGCAAATTACACTTTAAAAATATCTGTATACCAAACGCTGATTACCACAATTCATGGCAATTGGAAAGCTGAATCAATCAAGACTATACTACTATACTGCATAACATGTAACTCACGGTGGATTTCTAACATTAATTTCATCACCTTTATGTTTTATATTATCTTTTATCACTTAATATATATGTGATTTTATTGGTTAACTTTTCTGTTCATTATGTTTGGGTAACTCACTTTTTTTAAATATAATATGGAAATATGAAAACAAAAATTACCAGATTAACATATATATTAACATACACTAAGTGATTATATTATATAATAAAACAATATAACTATAAATCCATAAATGTATATACCATAAATGTTGTGATCAAATCAAAAACTTAAAGGCGCATGTAACCTTACCTGATCCTTGACTGGTGTGACGTATCCCTTTGGGCGCCAATCGACAGAAGCCGGCAGTTCGACATTTTCCGGAGCAAGGAAGGTGGACCCTTGTTTGCTCGCGTTGGACTTCCTAAATCCATTGAAGAATGCGACGAATTCTTGATTTCCCTGTCAGCGACAACATAAGAAATTAGTACAAATTAAGTATTTGTTCAGTGGGTACATGTTGGCGTCACAAATCTGCAGACAAAATTAAAATTTCTTTTCCAATCAAATGATATGAAAAATTAAGTTTGAATTCTTATTGCATGCTGTTCAGGTATAACCGTTATATTAAAGAGGCAGTGTTGTCAACTCAATCTGTATAATAGAGGGCGCTTTATGTAGATTTCTCGTGAGAGCTCTCACATCTTTAGCGATCGAAAAACAAACAAGATCGTGTCCGAGCTCGTGTTCGTGTATTAAATAAAGGACATCACGTTGTCCGTAAATTATGTTTTCCCCTGAAAAAATTAATTTTAACATGTTTAAAAGGCTAATCAAACCACGGCAAAATATTGTTACTTTCAAGATAATTAATTATAAGGAGTTTTCAGCAAACTTGATCAAGAAACAAGAAATAAGAGGGTGTGACTGGCAAAAATTACCGAACTTTTATTTCTTGTCCGATTTCGCTCAAACTTTCGCTGTTCATTTTTCCTACCTCTTCCAGGGTACCCTTAGTGTTCTCTTAGAAGAATTGCATGTAAATAGTATGGGCTAAATTTGTATAAGTATAGGATTTTTGTTGTCTTCTTACCAGATCAGCGAACTGGTTCATTCCGAGGCGGTAGGAGTGGACGCCTCTCTGGTGTTCCATGTTGTGCTTGACGACCAGCTCTAGGTTCTTCTGCCAGACCAACCGTCTCATCACCTCCTCCTTCTCCGATTCGTAGGCCTTGCCGTAGCCGACCTTCCACGAGTCCCACTCATCGTCAAACTCCTGGGGGAAGAGGCTAGCCCCGAGGGCGCCCAGAGCGCAGAGCGCGAGCAAAACTCCTTGGATGGTCTTCATCGTGATATGTCTATTTAGATTTATGTCGAAACAAAAATGTTATCAACGTGCCAAAGTTTAAATTCATATGTTTGACAATAAAAAAAAAATGTGCCAAATGCCTTTGTATATCATGTATTACATTTATAGAGCGCCATATGTTGTATCGTTTGTTAAACACGAAAACAAAGCGAATATGCCATCATGACTTGTATTAAATGATAATATATAGCATTCGTATTATAGGACGCCATGTATATATACAGGGTGGCCCCAAAAAACGGAACTGGGCACTTCCCAAAATATAGTAACAAATGTATTGTGTCTATCGGATAGGGTGCCTTTTCAAATGAACAACGATACCAAGAACAGTCAATTTGGTCGTGTAGTTTTTGTTTTAGGGCGCTGTGAGTGACACCATGTCAGGTTCTCTTTTTTGTCAATTTATACCGAGCCCAGTGCTTGATACATCGCACGTACCGCCTTTCATAACGTTTAACAAGGCGCGCCATTGTCAGTGTGCACTCAGCCGTGTACCGAGAGAATGGGCATGGTCGGTCAATGGCATTACGGGCAGGGAGTGCAATTTAACTGGCATTGACTAGGTAAAAATTGACAAAAATTTGCACCTGACATGGTCTCACTCACAGCGTCCTAAAACAAAAACTACACGATAAAAATTACTGTTCTTGGTATCGTTTTTCATTGGAAAAGACACCCTATCCATGGAACATAATTTGGGAAGTGCCCCGTTCCGTTTTTTTGGGGGCCACCCTGTATACAGTTCGAACCCGCATAATTATCTTGCGCACTATCTCAACTTCCAGGGGAGCATATACTAGCCCAAGCTGCTCTACATAAAAGGCGCTACAGGCTTATTTGATACCCATTTATATTCTTGCGTGCATGTATAGGCATCGATTGCGTTCGAACTATAGGATCCCGCGATTAGAAGTCACGCGCTTATCCGATCACAAATTATTGATATTATGAAAGTCGTCTATATTTCTAGATAGCCCTCCTTGGCAAGTTGCAACATTGAATTACATCCTTGTGTATAAATGTACTCATTCTGTAATTGGAATAAGCAGAGAGTTGTGATGGTTGCATACCGGAAAAGGCTATTACATATCAGGAAGGAAATACATCTATAGTATAGGTAACTTATTAAATGGAATGAACGATCATCGAAACCAGCACGTTGAAGACGATTATGCAAGAATGCAAGATCCCCGGGGGGGCCACTCAACTATATTGCTGTACACACGCGCGACCACAGGTTTTTCAAACCCTCCCTAAACAAGTTTTATTTATTGGTCAAATTTATACCCTATTTTATATTCAAGTATTTTCGCGTGCTTTTTTGACAATTTTGCCCCCTAAACAAGTAAACCCCTTAAACATACCCCTAAACAAGGTCTACGTCAATTGCTCTCAATTAATTCGAAGTCGCACAAAATCCCCGGCAAACTCCAGACAAGTCCGGGAAACAAGTTTGGAGAAAAAGATACCCTAAACGCGCATTTGTTTAACTCCACAAACATACCTTTTTTTCTGATGTTGGCCTTTTTGACACCCTAAACGCGTCACGCGCGTGACGCGCCATGATCGGCAAAAAGTACCCTTTTTACGCGTTTTTTTGGTCGCGCGTGTGTACAGCAATATAGTTGAGTGGCCCCCCCCCCCCCCCCCCCCCTGGGGCAAGATCATTATTTGGATGGCGATTAAGAAGGGTATATACATTTATATTGGTGCCAAATTCCTATCATTGTGATCATGATTATTTATAACAACAATTTTGAGGAATCGATATCCGTTTACGCTATGCCGCATAACTTTATATTATCTGTATAATATTCATACCGAAAAAGGCACAATGTTTTGCAGTATGAACAAATCGTGTGAAATCCAGTGTGTTCAGAGTGCTGTATTGTATTCGGTAGGGGCAATATGACACTCGTATAATTGTGAACGAGCCTCAGTATATATGGAATACAATTTAATAATAAACGTTGTTTATCTGGAAAAAGTTTGAAACCTCTCCGCCTCCCCCCAAATTGGAGAAAGAGAATATTGTCATCTTACTACAGAAATTAAGTGCATGTACATTGATTTATTTACACGAGACTCGTTTTGGAACGCACGAAGATGACGCCGTTCAATATCTTCATGATTAAAATCATGAAAAGGATCATATTACAGATAAATCAGATATGAAGTTAGTTATATCCGTCAGTTTTGTACGAGTTTGACTTTTTACCGTGATTTTAACTAAATTTACATTGTGAAACGATACTAATCTTGTAGAGCCTCTGTGGAAAACACAATTTTCATAGAAGCCCTATTGAAATAAAAACGAATACATAAATAAATGAATAAATATATCGCATTTACTCACACCTTACATTGTATAAAATCATGAGAAACTATCATACAAAATTACGAAGCAGGTTAAGACACTTATAATATATATCTACTCACCTTCTCTATCCGTATTCGTCCACAACCAGGAAACAGAATAATCAATTAAAGTGCGAGTTCTCCTTTTATAAACGCGCAATATACACGCCATGTGATTATGCACGTGATTTAGTTTATTGCCAGTGCCAAAGTTCGTTGTAAACACAAATCTGCGGTCTCATGATCGCTCTTTATTTGCATTCATTGCCATATTCGTTTTAAAACATATTTATTTAGTCCTATTCGTAGCGTTGTTACTTGTCGAGGTGTTTGCAAGGTTATACAATATTGTCACAAACAGGTCTATTTGCGATGGCGTGTGTGCGGGGAAGATGCGGGGTCCAAAGTCTGACTGGTCTCTTTAAAAAAAGATAACAACTGGTGCATGTCGTCATGTGATGCTGGTGATAATTATAATTTCCTATATACCGTGGTTTTGGAAAATGTAAACCCTGGCCAGGCAAACGTTGATTTCACTATACTATATGAAAGGACTATACTTAGGAGTAATCATTTCCGAAAGTTTGAGCACAATCGGTCAAGAAATGAGACAAACTGGCCCTGAAGAATAGGTCCGATTTATAACGCACCTATGACAATCATGTATGATCATGATGATACAATATAATTCTATATAAGGACCGATTATCTGATTAGAGGGCGTGAGTCCGTTTAATATGTAGAAGTAAAGTTCAATTGAGGAAAATAGATAAACATAACTATAAAAGCTTATCTGAACAAAAAAATTAATTCGAGAATTGTACAATAACAGAATTTAGCTGGTCATATATACTGCTATATATCTTTATCTATCGGTTATCGGTTGAGATCATCTTTAAATCTATATTGTTACCTATATACGTTTGACACTAATTACAATTATTTGCAATTCGATTTTAGTGGGTCCGTAGGTTACTTACACCGTCTCTATATATTCACAACAAGTCACATGCTTGAAGATAATACAGATGATCAAATTAAAGTACTATTTGTACAAATCACAAGACCCATCCTTATCGCAAAAATACTAATGTTTTGACAGTATAAAGAGTTTGAATGAATAGACTCGTTTCATTTATTTTTAATCGTCTATGATTGCCTTTATTGATTTACAACAAGTCACATGCAGATAATTAAATAGCCTATACAGATGATCAAATTACAGCGATATTTGTATAAATCACGAGATCTCCTCGATATTTTTAATGACTACGATTTGGTTGTCTGGCCCCATATTCATAAAACCACGCCATCTTAGTTACTTGCTAAGTTTATTTCAAATGATACTGTTTATTGAACAACAAACAGTATTGCTATAGTCCCCAACTAGGATTAAAATGGGTATGCCTTATGTATATACACACTAAATTAACCCTATAGAAGCTAAAAGAGCTTGTGTTTAATTCTGAGCCACGTCATCAAAAATAGACTTATACAGGGTGGCCCAGAAATAACGGAACGGGGTACTTGCCATACTAAAGACTCATGATGCCCGCCATACTGCATCGAGTAACGATCAACCGTGCGCCATTGTGAGTGTGCGTTCAGCTGTGTATAGAGAAGAAGGGGTACTAACAATGGCGCACGCATTGAACGTTACTAGTTGCTATGACGGGCATCATGTGTCTTCATTATAGCAAGCACCCCGTTCCGTTATTTCTGGGCCACCCTGTATAGAAAGGAACCAAGCTATACAGGGTGGCCCCCCAAAAAACGGAACGGGGCACTTCCCAAAATATAGTAACAAAATGATTATGTCCATCGGATAGTGTGTCATTTCCAATGAAAAACGATACCAAGAACAGTAATTTTGGTCGTGTAGTTTTTTGTTTTACAATGTTTTAGGGAGCGTTGAGTGACACCATGTCAGGTTCCCATTTTTGTCAATTTTTACCAACCGTAACGTACTTACTGCCCGTCATAGAACAGATAGAACAATACGCGCGCTATTGTTAGTGTGCATTCAGCTGTGTGCCGAGACAATGGGCATGGTTGTTCGACGCTATGACGGGCAGGAAGTGCAATTTATCAGGCATTGACTTGGTAAAAATTGACAAAAATGGGAACCTGACATGGTGTCACTCAGAGCGCCCTAAAACAAAAACTACACGACCAAAATTACTGATCTTGGTATCGTTTTTCATTGGAAAGGACACCCTATTCGATGGACCTAATGATTTTGTTATATATTTTGGGAAGTGCCCCGTTCAGTTTTTTGGGGGGCCACCCTGTATAGCAGGCGTTCGTGGATATTGGCCCTGGTTTTCAGTTTAAAATGAAAAGACCATAATAATTATACAGTTTTTGTGATTTTTAGCTCATCCGGCAGAAGGGCCCGATGAGCTTATGCCATGGCGTGGCGTCCGTCGTCCGTCCGTCCGTCCGTCCGTCCGTCCACAGTTTTCAAAATGCTTCTTCTTCGTTATTTTTCAACCGATTTTGATTCTGATTGTTTCATAAGATAGGGTTAGGAGGGGGATTCAAAACTTCTACACAGAATTTTGAAATTTTTCTCCATTAATTAATTATGGTAATTTATGCAAATTTATTCCAAATATCACAAAAAATGCTTCTTCTCCTTCATTTCTCGACCGATTTTGATTTGGTTTGCTTTATCTGGTAGACTAACTTTGGTACACTAAACTTCTACACAGAATTTTGAAATTTGTCTCCATTAATTAATTATGGTAATTTATGCAAATTTATTCCAAAAATCACCAAAAATGCTTCTTCTCCTTCATTTCTCGACCGATTTTTATTTGGTTTGCTTTATCTGGTAGAGCTAACTTTGGTACACTAAACTTCTACACAGAATTTTGAAATTTTTCTCCATTAATTAATTATGGATGGTAATTTATGCAAATTTATTCCAAAAATCACAAAAAATGCTTCTTCTCCTTCATTTCTCGAACGATTTTGATTTGGTTTGCTTTATCTGGTAGAGCTAACTTTGGTACACTAAACTTCTACACAGAATTTTGAAATTTTTCTCCATTAATTGATTATGGTAATTTTGTATTTATTTATTTATTTTTATTTTTTATTTTTTATTTATATTTATTTATTTATTTTTATTTATTTTTTTTTTATATGGGGCGTCAAATTTATATTTGTTTTGCTCTAATTAAAAAAATAACAAAATGTTATGTCCCTTCCAGGGCATCAAATTTTTATTTTTTGACCAGTTGAAAAGTGTACCACATGAAATTTGCGATATTTGATGTTGCGAGATGCCGGATGAGCGCTACGTCATTGACGTTCTGGTTTTTAAATAATAAGTTAATAAAGCTGTTCAGAAACGCATGCATTTTTATTGAACTAGTGTTACAACGAGGATTCTGGCTGCGCCTTACGAGGAATCGCATAATATAGAACACGTATAATGATAACGAAGTGAGCATTCAATTCAGATACATATGGAATGAATGTTCAATAGAAAACGAATCAGTTTGAGCATACAAATGTTTTCTCACTCGTCGGTTGAGAAAGAGAAGAGCATGTCACTTTTTGTATACATCGAGGTAATGTTAAAGAGATAGTTGAGTTTTGGTATAGAGGGCGCTACACAAATTTTTTTTTTGGTGAGGTAATGAAAAACGTGTCAAATACGAAAGAGCATGCAATTTTAATGACAGAATAAACTTTATTTGATCAAAATCGGTTCAGAAATGGCTGAAATATCCATAAACATAATCATTTGTAATTGTGGGGACCCACAAATATAGATAACTTTGAACCAGCCGTTACAAAAATTTTAAAAATGCTTCCTCTTTTCAAAAATTACAAAAGAGGGTATTAAATAGTTGTTGATTATCTCTTTATCTAATCACTATTTGAACAAAACATAACATGCAAAATATTTTTTTGAAATGGTTGAAACCGATGAGTGTTTAGAGAGCACCCTCTGAGTTTTAATGGCTCTTTTTTTAATGATAACAGGCTTTTTACTTAGTCATTTGTAATTTTGTATTCCTTTCGAACATGGTGGAGTTAAACTATTAGTTTGTAATGTAATGGTGCAGGTTTTGGTTACTAAAATTAAGTTTGACAAAAAATGTTCTCTCTTTACCGAACTCAACTATCCCTTTAACTTGATTTTGCCTTTTCTTATTTTTCTCCCTAGCTCTCTCATCCCTTCCCCTCCCTCCCCCTCTCTCTCTCGCCGTCATCTCCTCCCCCTCTCTCACTCATCATTCCCTCTCATCTCCTCACTCTTTTTCTTTATCTGTAATATTACCTCTTTAACAATTTGGGAGCCCCGTTAAGAACCCAGTTTGGCTCTGTTTTATACTGTTTGATAATAATGATACACAATAATATAAATGATTGTATTATTATATATTAGAAAGGCTACGACCTACGACCTATAAGGCGGAGGGGGTGGGGGAGGGGGGGGGGGGGGTAGAGAGGGACAGTGCTGCAACCGCAACCTACCCACCCGTCAATTTTGAAACGGCCAAATTGGGGCTATAAAGCAACTCGAGTTCGGCCAAAAATATCACGTCATTTTTTGGGCCGTGACGATTTTGTATTTTGTTTTGTTCTGTGAAAAACAGAGAGGAGCTTCGCACAAATGACGATGTTAGTATTCAATCACCATCTATCTATTATGATTATTTATATAATTATGGGATCGCCCCGTATCGTCGCCATCCGAGAGACAGAGCCTTTAGGTTCGAGGTTCGAACCTGGGCCGATTTGTACGGAGAGCGGCGGAACTGTGATCGCTCACTATACGCATGTTAGGACCAGGATCTAGCCCCCAACCCCCCTCCCCTTCGCCCATGGTATCACCCAGTGGCGTAGCGTGGTCGACTGATTGGGGAGGGGTCCGGATGGGGGGGGGGGGGGGGGGCACGCGAGTTATTGGGGCACACTATGTATTTCTTTATTTGTTCACACAATTCCCCCTCGTGATTTTCATTCTTGGGTGTGGGTGGGGGGGGGGGGGGGGGGGCACGGGTATCACTGAACCAGGGGTAGTAGGTCCAGTACTATATAGAAAATACTGTCATACCCAGGTCAGTCAACTACAGTGCACTTGTACAAATTTAGAGTTCAAACTTCAAGTATACAATTAAATTAATTACATTTGTTATCTTGCTGTTGGAAGTGTATAAACTCCAGGCGTCATTGATCATTGTATCGTAAAACTCATGGTAAAAAAGGGTATATTAGCTGACCTAGAAAAATAACCAAATTGTTTGCATTTCGATCACACATTTACAAAAACACCCCTTTAAAAAAGATTTCAAGTATATACGCAGACGGAAATATCTTATGACCCTGCAGATAAATTAACCTGACTTTTCCCTTTTTGCGAACATCGTCTTGAAATTAAACAATTTTTGTAATTTCCGCAAACTCAGACTTTTCCTTTTCTTTTTTTCTTTTTGATGAACATTTTCTTGACAATTTTCCCTTTTATTTTATTTCCGCGAACAAAGGCTTGCGAAATCCCCCCCCCCCCCCCCTTTCGCGAAATCGTGAACGACCATGCTTACATACGGCCAATGAGAAGTTTCACCACCGGGGGCGTTTCAAAAACATTGAACTGGATCTAACAATTCCTTTCCATTCCTTTCTATTTTTAAACATAATTCTAAACTTTAATCATAATAATATTTTTGTCTGTGCTTGTATATTCTCCTTTGAATTTATAAGTTACTTTTGGAGGTGGGTTTTTAACTTGATTTCGCCTTTTCTCATTTTCTCCCTAGCTCTCTCATCCCTTCCCTCCCTCCCTCCTCGCCCCCATCTCCTCCCCCTCTCTCACTCATCATCTCCCCTCTCAATCTCCCTCACTCTTTTTCTTTATCTGTAATATTACCTCTTTTCCCTACTTCTTCACTGCGCAGAACAAACGAAAAAGGTATTGGTCTAAATGTGTTTATTTGATGTTTTAATTATTTCATTTATACAAAATCATCACATACAAAATATCTAAACATTTTATTATATACATTCAGTATATTTGTGTTTTAAAAGATCATATATACATATTGTTATACAATCCATAGAATAATGAATTTATATCATCGCCAATGCAAAATTCATAATGCTATTAAAAAAACAAAAATGTGTAAAAACAATCATATAATTATCATGCTTATCATCGTGCAGTTACTCTTCGTTTGTAACATAATCGTTAAAATAATGTAACAGCTACACAAGGACCCGAGACGCGATGACAACATTCTGATAACAACATAAATGTATTTTAGTCATTAACAAAAACATCAAGTGGTGAAGATACCGTAATGGGGGGCTGCCGACCTTCTGGGAATATTTGGGGAAACAAGGCCACTGGGCGACCACCAGAAGAACAAGAATAAGACATCGAAGAAGATGTAGACAGCGATACAGCCACATTTAATTTGCTATGTGGATGTGTTTACACGTTTTAGTCATAATTACCTCTTTCAAACCATCCTGAGGAACATATTCCATATACTTCTACCTATATTTAGGATGTCACAATTATATATTTTCCCAAAACGGACAAGGGGTTTGATAAAATATAGTATTACTATGCTACAACTTAATCTTCACTATTTTTGTGTGAAAATAATCCGAGTTTGGTCGATTCAAACAGTCAACGAGATCCCCTTTACAATCAACAGAGGTATTAAAGTAATAACTTTGATTGCACGGATCCCGACTGGCTTTTGAAAATAATACACTTATAATCAATAGCCCACCGTCGTTTCAATTAATCAATGCCATTCATGATAATTCATACCCATGCTGGATAATTAATAATATCTTGAATACAAGCTATACTATACACGTAGGTCGCATGAGTAAAGTTGCCTGCTACAATGTTGGCAATACTTATTGTAGAAGATTTTGAAGTGATTCTTGTTCGAGTTTAGACCGAAAAATCAGTCTCTATATTCCGCTTGTTGTTCCACTTACCACTTCATGCGGTGTGGTATAGTGTGACGTCAGCTATTTGAAGGATTAACCCCATTCAGAGTCGGTTATTTCTGACTAGTTCTAGTCGAGCCTTATATAGTTAATAGCAGATTAAACCACCTGAGTAACCATACACGGGTACGATTCGGAGGACACCTGATTAAAATATACATTAAGATTTGGCAAATAGCAACCCAATATATACCTTTAAATGTACTTTTATTATAATACATTTTCCAATAAAAAAATAGAATTAGCTTTAAAAATGTCGATATAATTATGATTGACTAGTCATTATACAGTCCGTGGTCCAG
>JBAMJV010007407.1:0-100000 GCA_037951105.1 Echinarachnius parma
CTTTTTTTTTAGTAGCAACAATTTGGGTGAAAATTATGCAGACCTACCATGTATGTTACCATACTGATGACAACGAAAAGCACCCTTTGAAAAAATAAAACCGAATGATGATAAATCGGAAAATCTATAACTCATCACAAAAAAAATCTTTCCTCTAAATGATCACGACCAAGCCAGACACTACATAAAATTTGAATCCCCCTTTTCAGAAATTTGAGTAGAAACTGAAGAGTGAAACATTCACATGAACAACGAAGACACACTGAACGAAAATAGCGAGCTTGCACTTATTACAATTCAAATTTAATATATGAATGCATTTTTGTATGATTTAATAAGTTTTAGTTTCCACCCCCACAGCACATAATCCATACCAATAAAAAAAATTAAAAAAGATGGAAGAAACAATTACAAAATGATTACAATCATAATTTCATAGCAAATATTCTCGCAAAAGAGTAATAGTAAATGTAGCAATACAATGCAAAATAGGGTTAATTTTCATATAGACATGTACATGTATGTCAACGCTCGAAATTGGCGTAGGCCCGATGGCCCGGGGCCAGTAAAAGTTGCGGTCGGGCCAGTAAAAACATGAAAATGCCAAAGTTTGGTGGCCCGATCGGGCCACCAAATGTTTAAACCATAAGAAGACAACATCAAGGAATATGAATCTCAAGTTTGACACCTCTTAAAAACACTTTAATTGTGATTTAAATATTTGCAAGAAATGAAAAGGACGGACATAAAAAGTCGCAAGCGCACTTGCGCTAGTTGAATTAATCCTTATTTATGCCTACAAATATGTGCTATTTCCTCATATGAACACTCTCCCTTGAATTATCTACTTCTTGCATGATAAATCATGGTAAAATTAAACAACTTCCAGAGGTGTGTAATGACTAAAAGTAAAAGCATATGCTTATGCTGTTTTCTTAATTTCCCACACACCCCCTGGAAGCCTTTGCAACATGTAGAATATAAACATAGAACAACCAATCCACAGAGGGAGTATGTGTGCATACTAAGACCTATCAAAACACATGTCTAACTTTTCACATTCATTCATATTGCAAAGTGCAGTGTGCTTGCCTTTGCGATACCGTCCGCGATACCGTCAATAAAGGGGAATAATTTCATCTTTCGGATCATTATTCATATTTTTGAAGGTATTAGAAAGAATCATTTTTACAAGGTAGAGACTTGTGACTATTTGGAATTATTTTAGCTTGTAAAATAACAAAGATTTAAGTGATTTCATTTCCCGATTTGAAAGGTTATCTTAGCTATGCTCAGTCCCATGTGTGTTTTTTTGTGTTGGAGATTTTATGGACCATAAAATAACAAAATCGTACATGGAAAAGAGCTTAGTTTCATCAGTTGATGACTCTTAGATGAAACTGCTCGATTCTAGGTTTTGTTTTGTTTATTCAGTGATGGATTTCTTTAATGATGGTGGTAATTTTAACACATAACTTCCATAATTTACCAATTAATGACCAAGTAGTCATGACCATTGTTTTTCTTTGTTTGTAAATTTTATTTTCGGGCCACCAGAAAAAAAGATAATTTCGAGCATTGGAATACAGTAACAAATGAGGCTAAACATTGCCCAGTACCCTGAAACTATGAATATGGTTATTGTTTTAATTTTACTTTTGTTTTTCCTTATTTTTTTCGGGCCAGTAGATTTTGGTTTCGGGCCACCAAAATTGGAAAAATACTAATTTTACTGGCCCGACCGGGCCACCAGCAAAAAAAGTTAATTTCGAGGGTTGATGTATGTAATTAGAATAATTGTAATAGTGAGCTTTGGAGAGAAAAAAAATGGTTTATACAGTAGTCTTCGCTTAATAATGGGGTAACCTTTAAAGGGGTACACCTGTTAAGGAGTAGGTTTCGACCAAACGTTCTTCATGGGGACACCTGTTTAAAGGGGTCAAGTATACCTAGCTAATCAAGCGGAGACTACCGCAATAAAAATGAAGAGGGGACTGGAGGGAAGGACGTACGCCCCCGTTTATTCAGGTGGTTCGTCCGATCCAGTGCCGTCCACGTTGTCGTTGGCCGAACTGCTGTCCGCTGGGCCCGCAGTCCTGGCCGCGCGGCTTGACCGCCCTAGGAGTCTGGACGCTGCGCTTCCGCCACTGTAGGTAGAGAAGGCGATTGAATGAAGGATAGCGAGAAGAAAAGACAAATGTAAAAGTTATTAAGAACAAAGTACATTTTTAACTTAAATGATAATAACAGTTAAATGAGGTCTCTGTGCCTTGGAATGGTTCAATAGATTGATGGGGCATTTGAAGTGCTGGACAAGTACTTAACCAAAAAATAAGCAATAATTTTGGATATCAAAAAAGTAAAATGATCATCAGTTCAAAATTCACTTTGGAACTTCAACAAATAATCCAAAATCTAAATGTCAAAAGAAATGTTATGGTCTTCATGACTCCATAAATATTAGTCCAACTTGTGATCAATTTTTGCCGTGGTTTATATTATTGTTCTTCTTACTGAATCATTTAACTTCCACATTAAATATGTAGTGGAAAATATGTTCAAAATTGTTTCAAGCAGGTTTTCATAATTTAGCAACAAAACTCCACAATATAAGCATGGCAGACTGTTGTATTGTTCATTATAAACAGTGTTCTTATATTTTTATGAACAATTTGACTCATGCAACTTTGTCAGAAAACAGAAGACAGACATATTTAGAGACCTACATTTACACAAGTAGACCCACATGGCAAATACTTCATAAAAACATAGTGACTGCTTTACAATCAGTAATTGTATATGAACGACATATACAATATGATCAAAACATACATGTTTGCATACAAACAAAATCATCCATTTTACTTGTGTACTACAACTATTTGTGAGTTGTTATTTCTGAATGGGTCTTTGACATGACTTGTGGTTTAAAATCATTCTATGTGTCATGCATGAAAGATACATGTATTTGTTTTGAGCTCTCAACTAAAAATAATGTAACAAGTAATCAAACAAGAGAGCATTTTTTTTATTATAATGTTTCAATTAAAGAATGATTTTAGAATAGTCAAAAATATAATTATGTGAAATATAAAATGTAACTAAATCAAATTCATAAAAAGAATTGTGGTGCTTGTGATGTTGACATAATATTTTTCTAAATGTGAAATCAATGTATCAATACAAACTAATTCAAATCAAAATAAACTCTTTGAATCATATTCTCTAAGTATAGAAATTATTTGGTGAAGATTTACTGGAGTAAAAAATGCAATTTCGGGGTGTGCTTTATTATCATGACAATGACAAATTAATAATAGGCATTGTGTAAATGAAATGTAATGTAATGTGGTAGATTATGGTAATAAGTTGCATTAGCGTGATTATTATTCAAAATGGAAAAAAGGATCGTCTCTATCTTGTTACTTTTATATAATTCTTTAGTTTAATAACAAATTTATGGAAACTTGCATAAAATTTATTTTACAGTTTCACCCTTTTATGACTGCTGAGGTCTATGAAGAATGAATGTTCAAATAACAAAATGATTTAATCTTGAACAGGTTATTAAAGGGATAGTTGAGTTTTGGTCGAACTGAATTTTAGTAACCAAAACCTGCACCATTACAGTACAAACTAATAGTTATATAAACTCTGCCATGCTCGAATAGTACAATTACTAACGGCTAAGTAAAAACCTGTTTATCATTCAAAAAGTGCCTTTACAACTCAAGAGGGCGCTCTCTAAAAGCTCATTGGTTTCAACCATTTTTCATACAAAATTGTGCATGTGATGTTTTGTTGAAATAATGATCATCAACAACTATTTAAAAACCTCTGTTGAATTTTTTTGAAAAAAGTGTTATAATCTTTTTCTGTATTTTGTTTAAGAGTCAAGCATTGGAAAGTGAAATGATTCTCATTTCACATGTTTTATTCAATGAACTTTCAAATGGAATAAAAACCAACCAATTCAGTGTCAAGGGGAATTTCGTGTGAAGTACCAATACTCAGTGTACCTTTAAATTCAATTGGCAATAGTTCCATCTATAAGCATTCACACAAAAAGTAATGTTCCTTTTAAACCTCACACAATAAAACATATGCATGAGTACAAATTATGTGATGAGAAATTATTTAATTTAGTGAAAAGGCAGTAAGCAATAATAACTAGAAGACTTAGTGCTTTCCAAAGACATGTTAATCCTTTTCCTTTTGCTCACCTTGAATATATAGTTAATTCAGCAAAAAAGCATATTCGTAATATGTACATTTATTACATATTTTAAAAATGGTGTAGCATAAATTTTGTATAAACATGACATTTATTTTACATGTTGTACAACTCTCCTACCCCCCCCCCCCCCCCAAAAAAAAAAAAAAATTTAAATAGCACCTTTCATAAACCCTGATCAATCAAATTCTTCTACTCTTTCTTGAAAAAATATATCATCTTTTAAAAACAATTATGACAAACAGAACATAAATAAAAACTTTTACTGTAAAAGTTTACAAAGACATATCATCAAAGCTTTTGCTCAAACTGTGACATACACTGTACGTAAATGCAGTATACTGTTATAAGCGGCATCCACATATAAACAGGTAAACGTTAATGAGCCCTTTTTTACTGCGCATCAACCATGTAAATGTATCAACTATACATGAACTGTTACACATACATTGTACAAATCATTCCCAGATATAATAAAAAATACATGGATAGTAACATTCGACTGACATCGGGGATTCCGGGAATAAAGGAGAGAACATTTATTCATTCGATCAATCCAAACTGTAAACAACAAGTCTGCATACCATGCCTACATAAAAGGTGGTGTCACACACAATTTAATATCCAGATAATAGTTATCTAGATAATTCACTTACGTATGTGACAGACAGGTGACAGACATGCTACGAATGATCTAGATAATTGGCCCCTGTGTGACAAATCTGCATACCATTGCCTACAAAAAAAGGTGGTGTCACACACAATTATCCAGATAATAGTTATCTAGATAATTCACCTACATATGTGAGAGACATGCTACAAATTATCTAGATAATTGGCCCCAGTGTGACACCGACTAATGGCGGATTCCAGAGAGCTAATGTACAAGTCGCAAGCCTAGAAACCGAGTCATACTATCGGATTTGAGTGGAAACTTGTTGAATTTTGAGGGGAATAGGGTTAGGCTTTTGCTGGCATCCCTGTGTATACATACATACTACAAATATCTTGTTTACTCAATATTATTACGGATGAATGGGGTAAAATGAACGGGGAATGAATTTACGGAACAAGCAAACGTGGGGGGGAAAGAGACAGGAATAAGCGGCAGCATCCGTGGTATCTTGTGGACAAATCATCATGCAAACAAAATGGAAAGGCTGAAATTAGATGGAAAATAATTCAGCAAAATTATAGTTCTTCCAAGCAAAAGAAAAAAAATAAAACTGAAAACGTGGCCATAACATATATTAGATGCACTGGCTGTAAGCATGCATTAATTCCTGCAAAATTATACGACCGTACAAGTGTAAATGTTGAGTACATGAATTTGCAATGATAAAAATTACACATTTCATCATTTTAACATAACAAAGAAGTGAGTAAGGCAGCCAAGTGAAGAGTTATCCCCCTTTTTTTTCAAGAATGCTTATTAAAAAGCAGAAGGTTTAGAGTTAATATTTGTAAACTGATTCCTCTTATACTTGATGAAAAGTAGGCTTACCACTCGATCGCATTTGTGGGCGGCGAACGGGCCCCGCCGTTACGTAATATGTCTACGACGGTCTTTGCGATTAACGGCCACACAGAGGGAATAAGGATGGAACACATGTAATGTTTTAATACGGACATGGTTACACAACAATTTCATTCTGATTTCATACAAGTGCATTCAACAGAGGATGCAGATGGAAATGAGAATCTATACTAAACTGGCCACTGATCTAAATCTTCTGGCGATGACTAAAGAAACTTCCACTAATATCAACCTTTAAAAGTAATTAAATCATTCCTTTTTGTTACACTTAGAAAACCAAGTCAATTACAGGTAGTTACATGTATCACCCCTGCCCACCACCCCCCCCCCCCCCCACCCCCCAAAAAAAAAAAAAAATACATCACATTTTACCAACATAAAATTACCTCTCTGGGGGGCTGTAACGTTTCCATGGTGATAATTCAGAAACCAACACAATTATTAATTGGGAATAAATATATAAAATATCTTCATTTTCATATAAATTGTATTAAAACTATGTTAATTTAATTTGACCTTTTGATAAACAAATCAAAACACACTAGTTCAAATATTTGGGCGAAAGAAAAATCAGTCGGGTACACTCTAGTAACATTTGTTCATATCTGTACATCTACCAAAAGAGTTCATTTTTAAATCATAGTCGGTTACACTCTAGTAACATTTGTTCATATCTGTACATCTACCAAAAGAGTTCATTTTTATGTTATGATGCAATTACATTGTTTTCGGTACATTAAAAGTTACGTCTGGGACTGGCAGGAATTTTGAAGGGAAATAAAATAGCAATCTTATAAGAGAGCAACATGGCCAACTAGTGATGACTACCTGAACATTTATTTGCAGGATTGGAAGATAATGAAAGTAGAAACAAAGGAGGAGAAATTATATATGTAATATATCATGAAACAGGAAGAGAGGGGGATATGAATCTGTGATGAATATATAATTGGGGAAATATGAGAGTGCAAGTATGGGGAGGAAACTATTCCCATCATTTAAAAAAATTAATCAAAAGATATCTGATTTGTAATACTCTTGGTATCAACAAATTCAAAAAAATCAATACAAATGTATGGTTAATGGAACTAAAGTGTATTCTTATTCAACCGTGAACCCTATTAGTAATGGTCCTGGAAAACTTTGGGGGCTTGGAGCTATGAAAAATGCATGTTTCATCAAAACAAAATGTATCGACTGGGTTAAATCACTTAATTACGATTCAATCTTGATCATGCAATTGTCAGTGGTAAATCCCAATCAGCAAAAATAAGTGTAGCAAAATCGTATTCGGAAAACAGTTCTTTTCATGCTCTTTTCAAATACAGGAAACATCAATATGTCGTACTTGTCACTCAAAATATTCTTAACGTGGAATATTTGTATTCATGCTTTGGTATATTTGAAAGAAACATAACGTTGCAAGAAACATAATTTTGCTGGTGTATTTTTTTTTTTCACTTCAAAATGTTCATGCTATCTTCAAATAAATTTTTTAAAAAGCAAAATCTTTTGGTGCATGTTGTTCTTCAAATATTCATATAATGTCCATATAATATCAAACATTTCATGCTATTTTCAATTACAACAAAGAAAATCTTTTGCCATTTTTTGTTGTGTTTTTTGCTACAAGTGTTGTTCAAAGTATAGAGCATCTCATGCTAATTCCAAATACAAGTCGGAAATATTCTCTGATTTATATATTTTTTCACTCAATACAGTGCATGCCTTTGACATAACAAACACCATTCCTCGGGTTGGTGTTTTTCACAACGAGTGTGGTTGCATAAAGTGGAACGTTTCATGCTAATTTCAAATACAAGAAATATTATCTGTACATAATATTGTCACTCCATAAACTTCATGCCTGTGTCACAATTAACATTCATTCATCGGTGAGTCGGGTTCCGTCTAATTCAGTGCACTTCAAGAGGGTAAAAACATGTATTAAACATGACCATGTTATGACATACATGTACATGTACTAAACGGCACTCTATTATTATTGAATGGCTATGAGATATATATATTCGATACTCAACTATTAACACCTATACTCACCCTTTTGATTTTCTGCGCTTTTCGGCCGGGTCGGGCCTGTGTATATCGACATTTCATTTTTGTATTTAGTTTACAATAAAACTTATTTCATTTATTGCACACACACAAAAAGAACTTGCGCCAAGATGTTTTTTAGCTTCCAGATCACAACGCCAAACTATAAGGTCTGTACAGAGTTACTCTTACTTGATTTTACATTCTTTTTAATATACAAAATAATGTTATTGTTTCGTTAATAATATCTCTAATGATATTCGTTTGTCTCGCAATGTATGGTCAACAAGGAATCTAAAGATCACAATGTTTCTGACGGATCTGACATTGTTATTGTTTTTTCCTCTATTTTGAAAGATATAGAAAAGGAGGGATGAATTGATAGCATGAAAATACACTTTTTTTGCATCATGCACAGATCATAAAAATAAGCCATTTTTTATGAAAACAAAGGCAAAGAATATCCTGAAATTAAATTTAAATGAAACATTGACAATTTTCTCAGCATGAATCCAATGCGAGCGATGAAAAATAATGGATGCACCACCCTGCTACACTTATTTGGCAAAAGCAAGAATTCAAAAGGCAGACTTTTATTTATTTTTTTACAGGAAATGAAATAAAATACATTTTAACATCAGATCTAACACTCCAGCCTCTATTATATGCCTTTCCTCTAGACATCAGTTTAAGGGAAGAGGTGATTTATATTAACCAAGACATGACTGATCCGTGAAAAACAGGGCTAGGGGCCTATAGAAAAAGGCATGTCCTAAAAAAATAAAATAAAAAGATCGCCTTCAATTAGTTCAATGAATAACAGAAATTTCATTAGTCAGATCCGGATAAAGCTGGAAGCTCCATAGCTTGCTGCACATCTGACGAATGTCTCACAGAATTGATTTGTTGGCTTGCTGTCATGGATCAGATCTTTAAGTGTGGGAGATAAGAAGGGAATTTAACCAGATGAAATAAGTTACTTCTAGATTTATGATCCGGTTGAAACCAATTGTAACTGGTTGTTATCAAATCAGGGTGGGGGTTAGCAGTTACATCTAATCTAGCATGAACTAGCCAAGCCGTTTTACGATCCGGTTGAAACCAGTTGCAACTGGTAGCAGATGAGTTACATCTAGTGTGAACCAGCCAAACCGTTTCATGAACCAGTTGAAACCAGATGTAACTAGTTATAATAAATCATGCTAGGGATAAGGAACAAAATCAACGGAAACCAAACTAGTTTAATCCGGTTATGATCCGGTTGAAACCAGCGTGAACCAGTCTAAACTTACCGTAGTTTGCTGCGCAGCTGGTTGATCTCGCGCTGCAGCGCCTCGTTGGCCTCCTGCTGCTCGTCGAGTTCGCGCTGGATGCGGCGCTTGCCGGAGTTTGCCCGCGAGCACTCCTCCTCGCTCTCCTCCAGCTGTCGTTTCAGCGTCTTTAGCCTCGCGTTGTTCTTGTCCACCTGAAGCAAAGTAAAAATGATGATTAATTGATGCAAAACAAAGAATTTGTTTTTATTAAGTAACACATTAAGGGAGCAGCTGTGTTCAATACATGGTGAATGCATCTTTCAATCGTTTCTCCAAACCATAGGTAAAACAAGTTTGGGAAATTTAAACCCAAATGTATTAGGATGTGGGACCAACATACAGATACCTGTTGTTCCATACATTGACTCTACAGGAAAAGGTTAAATCGAAGGCATTGAATCAAATAAGAATACTTTATTGAAAACATGTTTGAACAGCTCAAGGGTCGATACATTTCAGATTTATATAGAAAAGTATACACAACAAAAATGACTACAGAGACAGAGCTAGCAACATTGAAATTCAACAATCAGGAAGATTTAGGGAAATTTTATCATAAATCAGGGAGATATCTATCAAAAACATATTTGATAAAACAGCTCAAGGGTTGATACATTTCAGATTCACATGGAAAAGTATACACAACTAGATGGATCTTCGACTGCGCGCAGTACGTAGGGACGGACGGACAGACAACCCGAAAAACATAATGCCTCCGGCTACTTTGTTGCGGAGGCATAAAACTGACTCCAGAGATACTGCATCATACAAATCTTTGAGGGGAGGGGAAGAATCAACTAACCTGTTCTTTGTACTGCTCTGCATGACGACGCTCGTCGTCAATCACATTCACTAGCTCCTTGTTCTTCCTGTCTGCTTTCTTGGCCAGTTTGGCCACAACGGTGCGCTCCCTGCAATCAAGCAAAGACGAAAAGATCAAATAAATGGGCACAATGAATAGAAGTTTGGTAAGAAGTCAAGAACATATACGATTCATTCAAAATGTGTCTATCGTGTGTATTAACCCTAAAAAGACTGGGGGGGCTGATTTAGCCCCCCCCCCCTCCTCTATTTTCGCGATTACTTCGCAACGCTTAAATATTTTACGATGCCACTTCACGACTTTTTTCGTTAGAGTCTTGCGCAACTTTTGATACCAAATTTGCGACAACCGGGTGTACCGTTCTAAAGTTACGTGACCTTTTGTAAGTGAGCGTCGGCCCGAAAATCGCTAAATGTTGTGATTTGTGTACAAATCCTATGGAAATTTACTTTTTCCTAAAATAGACAAAATCTTCATTATTTTTTCATTCTGATCACTGCAATTATTTAATTTTGGGCTACAAATGGTTGAATAATGGTTAATATTTTATTCCATCAAAAAAATATATAACAAATATTTTTTTAATGCAAAAAATACGAAAAAAATGCAATTTTCACATAATTAATTAGCTCTAATTAGCATATTATAATTAAAACAAAAAAATTAACTATGCAATATTGTATGGCTCATGGACATCTATCACCATGCCAAATTTGGAGTCGATTGGAGTTTCGATTGCCGAGAAAACTACAAAAGATACAAAAAAATACCATTTTTGCATAATTAATTAGCTCTAATTAGCATATTCTAATTATTTTATTTTTGTTAACTACGCAATATTGTAGACCTTATGGACATCTATCACGATGCCAAATTTGGAGTCGATTGGAGTTTTGGTTGCCGAGATCTTAGGGGGGGCCCTTTTAGCCCCCCCCCCCCCCCCCCCCCCAGTTTTTTTAAGGGCTAAGGAGCAAATCCAGCAATCCAGCTATGGAGGGACATTATGGAGGGACATTATTTAGAGACATTTATCTAGAGGGAACAGGAACGAACAAAGCAAACCAACAGATTCTCGAGCTGTGTTATCTTGCATCCAAACTGCTTGATGGTATAAACCTTACCCATCACCTTGGGAGCATTCTTCAGCTAAGCGAGCTATTTTCCCTCCTTTATCTAACATGGTGCCTCAATGCATTTAGATCTCTTTGATGAGGGATGATATGTGCTTTATGGGATAATATAAGGATTAATCCAGTTTCATTACTTAGTCTCTATATCCAACGAGTCCTCTAGCTATGCCAACTTGGTCTCTAGTTGCTAAACGGTTGCTTTACCCTTCTTCTTGGCGGCATTTTCCAACTCAGCAAACTATGCCACCTCTGCTAATAACCATTATCACCTGACTTAGTAAAATACAGTGCATCAGCTGCCATATAACATTTTTAACTGTTACATGGAAAAAAGCACTGTTAACCGCATGTCGCGCGCTGCAGAAGAGATTGTATTATGACGTCACAATGAGAACCAAATGTATGTTGTTTTTTACTGATTTCAGTTTCAATGCGTATATTATGCATGAATGTCTATATTTAAGCCCCCGGATTTAGTCAGATGATAAAACAGTTGTTAACTTTGCTGTCGGGAAAATCATGGAATGTTCCCCTCGGGATTTAAAATGCTATTTCGTGAAGAAAATAAAAATATTTACTCTTCCCTCAATAGCATTTAAAATCCCTCAGAGTGGAACATTCCGTGCTTTTCCCTCCACCACCAGTTAACAACTGTATACTAGCATCTCACTAGTAACATAAAACATAGTAATTCAATTGCTTTTAGATCTAATGAGGGATGATATGGTATGTGCTTTATAGGGAAAAGATTCTCTTGCTCAGCAAGCTCTTTATTACCCCTCCATTATCAACCACTGGCATCTCAGTACACACACATAGTAACTCAATTGCTTTTAGATCTATCAATGAGGGATGATGTATGGCATGTGCTTTATGGGAAAAAGAAGATTTAATCAGGTTTTCTTACTTGGCCTCTATATCCAAAGAGTCCTCAAGCTGCGCAATCTTGCTCTCCAGCTGCTGGATAGTGGCTTTACCCTTTGTCTTGGCGGCGTTCTCAAGCTCGCCTAGTTTGGCCTTTAAATCCTTGTTCTGCGAGTTCACAAAAGGAAATCAAAATACAAAATGTACATATTTTTATAGACAAAAACACTGGGGAACAATTTAAAGCAGAGAGCCCCATACTATGCAACATGCATCACCAAGAGCAAAGCTTTTACGTAAAGAAATAGAAATAGAAAATTGAAGCAACAAAATCTTGTGCCTATCAAATTAGAATGTTAATTATCTGTTCAGTGTACATGTAGGTAATAAATGTAAAAGAATGCTGAAAACTGCTTATCCGCTATGGAGTTCAACGGATGAAAATGGACTAAATGAAATACAACAAATTATCCTAAAGAACATACCATCCGTAATTGGAAAGGCCTATTAAAATAAAAAAGAAACAAAAATGAAGATAAATGTTCACACTTTTGATGAGAAAGGGAATGAGAAAGTGAATTACCTGTCTCTCCAGGATGTTCTTGGCGTTCTCGTTGCGCTGGTTGGAAGACCTCTCTGATGCCAGCTCAGCCTGCATCTGCTCCATCTGAGAATGGGGGAAAAGAAGAATATGGTTCATTGGTTCATTTCTTTCCAATCCATGATCATCATTGCCATCGTTAAAATGTACATCATAATCGCCTCCATCCGTACCACCACCATTATCTACATCATCATCGGTGTCGTCATCGTTGTAGTCATAGTCGTCGTCGTCGTCGTCATCATCATCATCTTTGTCTTCTGGTTTGTAAGGCTTACAACCCAAACCTTCTTATAGTATCATACCCATATTTACACCAGCAATCATCAGCAACAGCACTATGTCTCATCGTCATTGAATGAAATACACAAACTAAATTTGTGTATGTATCGGCAAAGCAACCATTGCCATCGCCTGTTGCTATGGTAGACAAACAACGTACCTGAGATGTGATTTTCCTCTCCTTGTCCATCATCTGCTCCACCATGTTCTGCTCGTCCTCCAGCTCGTCCTCCAGCTGGGAGATCTTCGTCTCCAGACGACGTTTCTCGTCCATCATGGCCGAACCCTTCGACGTGTTGCTGTTCATCTCCTCCGACAGCTCGTCACGTTCCGACTCGGCGTGCTTGCGGGCTCGCTCGGCCGTCGCAAGCTCCTGTTGGTTGGTCGAAAGAATATGAAACAAACAAATGCTAAGCTTGGCCTATATGTTCAATCATTGTCCAATTTTATTCGTTATTTCAGCTCAAGCAAGATATAGAACACACACTCAATTTGAATGCCCCCAGACTAAAAATATCAGACATCTAATACATTTTGACTTCAAGATCATACAACATACGATATGATCATCTATCAAAGTGTGATGTAGGTGAATACACGTACCATCGTCGACGCAAATCTATAACATGCTTCTTGACGTACAATGCGCTGAACCCTAAATCCCACCGGTCAGAGTAGGGGCACTGATTTTCCGTTTCAAAAAAAGGCCTTTTCCGTTTCAGAAAATCTGGAAATCCGTTTTTACCTGCCTGAAAAACGGAAATTCCGTTTTGCCATAGACTTTGTACATGTGAAAAACTGCAAATTCCGTTTACATAGAACTCCATACAAAATTCAATGAGTAGGGTAAAATCATGATTTTCACCCACAAATCATCAAAATTTGGGGGGAATGTGTCATGCCTGATATCAGGAAGGACTTACCACAGGCCAGAGGCAGAGAGTAAATATCTTTAACATTTATTCATTAATGATTAAGGCTGAGTTGGTTCAGTCCGTCACACTGGTTCCCGACCGTCACCATCGGGTCCCGGTTTCATTTTTTTTCGGAACGGGCTCCGAAAAAGAAAAGAAAAGAAAAAAAAAAAAAAAAAAAAAAAAAAAATGATGATTTTTTTTTTTTTTTTTTTTTTTTTTTTTTTTTTTTTCCGTTTTCCGTTTCAAATGGTCAATTCCGCGATTTTCCGCGATTTTCCGCGATCGCGGAAAATCCGTGTCTCTATCAGAGATGCCAACCTTCACAAACCAAAAAAAGTATTCTGAGAGGTAAAAAACAACCTTTAGAGGCAAAAAAAACATTTTTTTTTTTGCGAAGCCAATTCGCGCAGCAAAAATATCCTTTACGCGCGCGTAAATACAAAAGTTTTTTCGGTCGATCACACCATCGTTTGTATGAGTTTGTTCGGTTTATTTGTGTTATATTTAAAATATGTATCTGGAGTAATAGTTTATCTGGGTTCAACTTAAATTTTGTTGCCGTTTTCCGATCGTTTCTATGGGGAGTACAAAAAAAAAAAAATAAATAAATAAATAAAAAAATCTTTTTTTTTTCTTTTTTTTCCCCCAAGAAAACGTATTTAATTAGTGGAAAACGTACTGCCGTATTTTGCGTGAAAAAACGTAACAAATACGGCAAAAATGGAACGGTTGGCATCTCTGCACCGGTGCATTCGCTCCTTGAGATAATACAGGTACTATGTTTTGACTTTCAATAGGTCAAACGGTTTGCAACAAGGACATTAAAATATACTTTCCAACGTCATAATAACACTTGAAGAAGAAAGTAAAGTGTTACGGCGTACCTCTTGCAGTTGCATGAGCTCTGTCTCCATGGCCTTGAGCTTGCGCTCGTTGTCCTTGGCCGACTGGAAGATCTCATCCCGGGCGTGGCGTGCATCCTCCATGTCCGCCTGGTACTCCTTCAGCTGGCCCTGAATTGAGATAAACGAGATGAGAAATAGTTTGAATTGAGATATTTGATAGACTTATTTCCATCTTTTCCACAAATTATCAAACAAGTTTGAGCTTGATGTCCTTAGCTGACTGGAAGATCTCATCCCGGGCGTGGCGTGCATCCTCCATGTCCGCCTGGTACTCCTTCAGCTGGGCCTGAATTGAGACAAACGAGATGGGAAATAGTTTATCTATATGTTTATGAGCAGAACTGCCAACAATCACAGTGCTAATTCAGGATGGATCTTCTTGGCTGATGTTTGTTAGTTTATTTTTTATTTGTTTTTTGTGTTTGCTTTGGGGTTTTTTTCTTTCTTTCTTTTTTATATTATTTTTTTTTTTTGGGGGGGGGGAGTTTGAACTGATTGTAAATTTGTCTGATGCCACACATACATGTACCTGCAGCTTGCGTAGTTGTCTGGAACTGTCCTCAATGGTCTTGGTAAAAGTCTCAAAAACTATCAATTGTATTCTTTTTCTGATATTTACGTTCTTGTTTGTTTTTTGCTTGTCTTGTTATCAATTGTGACTGTCGGTTTTCTAATGCCACACATCGAAGGAGATGCCCTCCGCGACTAGGGTCAGTTCCAGACAATGGACTATGGAGTGTGGCAGAGAGGATTGCATTGATAAGGACCAGACCCTTGTCCATCACAACAATCCAGCGATTGATGGACATCATTTTAATCTAGAGGAGATATGAACGAACGAACGAATGCCAGACGTACCTGCAGCTTGCGTAGTTGCCTGACGCTGTCGTCCTTGACCTTGTTGGCTGCCTCCACCTGGCTCTCAAGGTCCCTGAGGTCCACCTCCAGCTTCTTCTTCTGGCTGACGGCCTGGCCGCGCTGCTTCCTCTCCTCCTCCAGGTCCGACTCCATCTCGCGTAGCTGTGGAAACGAGATCGCACCAGTGTTATAATAGAATGACAACACTTAACAGTTGATGACCAATCATATGAATTACTATAGGTAATGAGATAGCATCAATGTCATGACTAATGAAATCGTTTAAGAGATGGTGGTACAATATAAATCATTACAATCAATTTCAATTTTAAACCGAACAGGACAGCACACTATTCACTAGTACTTTTTTTTATGAACACAATAACAGTAACATAAATGTTTCTATTTCATACAATTCATACATTTCATACATTTCATACATTGAGCTTATCGATGGGTTCTTTCCATATCCATATACAAATCTCAATTTGGATTTTTGCCAACACAAGCCTGAATATGCCAGAGCTAGTCACATAGTATATTCTAACAGAGTGCAAAACTGTCAAGCGCAATCTCACCTGTCTGACGAGGGCCCGCCTCTTCTCTTCGGCAGCCTCCTCCTTCGCGGACGATTCACGCTCAAAGTTGGTCTTGGCGGCCTGGAGGTTGACCTCCAGACGGAGCTTGGCATCCTCTGTCACCTGGAGCTCGTCCTCCAGTTCCTCGATCTGGGTGCGCATCTCCTCGATCTGGGTGTCCAGAGCCTTCTTGGCCTTCTCCAGCTCGTGAACCTGATAATCAAAATTGTTTGATACATCATCAATTATTAATATTAATAAAAGACTTATTAATAAATAATAATTAAAAAGTGTTTGGTTTATTAAGCACTTAATGTGCACCATAAATCATCTCTAAGAACTTAACATTAGTATTGTGTTGGTCATAAGTAATATGTGCACCATCTCCACTCCCTGGTGATAAGTAATAAATAATACTTTTCAAAGGTTTGGTTTATCAAGCACTTAATGTGATACATAAATCAACACTATTATTATGTCAGTCATAGGATACAACGCCAGCCAGCACACATTGTGTGCACCATCTCCACTCCCTGGTGATAAGTAATAAATAATACTTTTAAAAGGTTTGGTTTATCAAGCACACAGCACACATTGTGTGCACCATCTCCCCTCCCTGGAGAGAATTCCTTCCGAGCGGTTCATGGGCATTGAGATCAATTATTGCGATTACACAAAAAATATAACTTTTTAAATCCCTGTTCTTAAATTTCTGTTCTCCTGTGACTAGGCCAGATAAAACTAAATTTCATTTAGCATCAGGCATCAGGCATAAAAAAGTTTATATCTAGCATTGCTTACACTCTTGCCGACGTGATCCTTGGAGGACACCAGCTCGTCCAGCTCGGAGCCCTGCGACTTGCGGATGCGTTCACTCTCAGCAAGGGACTCCCTCATCTCCTCAAGTTCCCTGTTCAAGTTCATGAGCTGTACGGAGGAAATAGAGAAATAAAGAAATAAAGAAATAAAGAAATAAAGAATAACAGTCATAATATAACTGAGAAACGAAAAACAAATCATGCAATCATAATAGCTCTACCCTGAAAGCCTACAACTTCTGTACTGTACTCCACTCCCATGATTGAGCAAGAAAGGCAAAGTGCTATTCGCTAACTCATTACCATAAGTTTGTATAGAGCTGAAACGATCCCTGTAATTTTTTTGTCAAATCATTAATCATAAATAGCAAATCATTTATATCTCAAATGACAAAGAGAACATTTGAAGAATCAAAGCTGGTTTCATTCTTCTATTTATAAGAGGAAAACAAGCAGGCATGAAAGAATCACAAGAGATGCAAGTTCATATTTTAGTTGATTCAGACCCCTTTAATATCATAGCAATTTGTATTCAATCAAAAATAAATGTATGAACCATTTAAATACAATAAAAACAATAGAAAATAGTCTCATACCTTAGTCTCCTTGTCCCTGGACTCCTTGGACCGCTCATCCAGCTCCTGCAGGATCCTCTCCTTGTCAGCCTTCTCCTCGTTGAGCATGCTGTCAAACTTGCGCTGCTTCTTCTCCAGGGCGGTCACGCTGGCACGCTCCTTTTCTATATTCAGAGTCACATCTTCAAGCTGAGGATAAAATGATAAGAGTAATGAGTGTTTATTAAAATGGATGATTCAAAAAAAGTTCAAACATTAATGTGGTAGTCTCGTTGAGAAGGCTGTGAACTGGCCAAGAGACATTGTCACGTTCAGATACATGTATGTTCAAATTGATTCCAGAGGGCATAACACTGAATATATTTTCTACTGCATTGGCATTTAACACTTAATCATCATTGTTTAAATAAGGAAGCTTAGGGACACTTTAAATTATCAAATTCAAGTACAATCATTTCTTATTCAGGTAAATCCAAAACTACTTCTTTAGTAAAAAATCAGTTCATTAATTTAGCAAAATTATGTTGTTGTTTTTTTCTCTTCTTTTTTTGTTTTTGTTTGGGGGGGGAGGGGGTAGGGGTAGGAGACAGGAAGAGATGTGATTTAGTTCTTACCTCGGCCTGAAGTCTCTTTTTGGTCTTATCCAGTTTGTCCATGTTGAGTTTCATCTCTTCTTTGGTGTTGTTGGCGGCATCTAGCTCTTTCAGGAGCTTCTTTCGAGACTCCTCAACTTGCTCCAGACTGGCCAGGTCATCTTCACCCTTCTTCTTGGTATCGGCGAGCTGAGAATGAGATACAAACATAAATAATGCTTATTTTCATCAATGATTTAAAATGATAAGGAAATAAAAGAATGATTTTGCAAGCGATAGCTCTGGATATTACACAAGACGTGCAGCCTCCCCAGTAGCCTATTCACAGAGGTGCGTAGCACCGAGTTGAATTTCTTCTGAATGTCATGCGAGGTGAATTCAACCAATCACATTCTTGAAAACAATAAATGGGGTCAAAATATGCAATCAGCAACCTACGTAGAAAGTTTAGCAGGAGACGGGGAAGAGTCAAAGAAGGGAAATAATTAAACAATAAAGCTACACAATAAAAACTCATGGAATTCATGGAAGCAGATGAAGTAGGTGATCGCTTACAAAATTCTGAGGTTCAGTTGAGTGGTCAGAACAGGGGTCAAATAGGGCAAATTGCAATTGGATGGGAACATTTAAAAGGTAAGTCGGAGGATCTGGGCTTCTTTTCCTGAGAACTTTTATTGCAACAGCGAATTAACAAGGAGCATTGCCGCGGCTGTTGCCATGGTAGTTACAAAAATTGAACACTTACAACAATTGGAAAAGTTTTATGAAACAGGGAGCAAAATGGATCCGAGTCGGGGAGTCAAATGCAAACATCAACCTACGTCAAGAGCTACCAACATTGAAATTCAACAATCAGGAAGATTTAGGGAAATCAGGAAATCAGAAATCAGGGAGATATATATCAAATGCATACAATCAAATGCCAATAATATTTTGATAATCAGGGAGATTGGATGATTGGGGTCTATTTTCAGAGAGCCTCCTGAGAAATCAGGGAGACTTGGCAGCTCTGCTACGTACCTGTTTCTCCAGGGTGGAGGCCTGGCGTAGGGCGTTGGCCTTGGCCAGCTCCTCCTCCTCCAGTTGCTCCTGGATCTGCTCCTTCTCCGCGTCCGATGCCCGCAGCTTGGAGTTGAGCTCCAGCTTCTGGCGAGTCTCCTCGTTCAGGCTCTCCTGCAACTCCAGGAGCTGGGCCTTGGTGGTGTTGACGGAGGTGGCCGCCTTGGAGGCCTTCGATTCAGCCTCCTCCAGGAGGGCCGTCAGACTCTCCGACTCGGTCTGTCAAATAAATCGTACGACAAGGATTAGCAACAAGACAAGACTACTGGCGGTTAGACTAGAGCTTGGCTGGGATTTGGGAGATGGTTGCCTTAGCAGCCCTGGATTCGGCCTCCTCCAGGAAGGTTGTCATGATTCCCAGCCTCAGTCTGTCAAAGGAATAGTTCAGACAAAAATAAGAAACAAACCAGCTTGGAGCTGAGCTCCAGCTTATAGAGCATCTCCTAGTTCAGGTACTCCTGCAACTCCAGGAGCTGGGCCTCGGTGTTGTAGACGGAAAGGCTGCTTTGGAGGCCCTCGATTCTTTCACTCAGTCTGCCAAATTAATGTTTTTCTCAAGAAATAGTTTCACGACAAAACCACAAGGCAAGCTTTCTAGGTCCAAGTAAAAAAAATGTAAAAAGCAAAGAAAGATTTACCCAAAACCCCCCCCCCCCCTTTCATCTCATATTACAAGGTTAATATATCCTGTTTGTTTCTTTCAATTCAATTTCCTTCTTGTTATAAATCTTATAAAATGAATTGCATGTTGTATTTGTTTGCATTTACATACCTGATATTTGGTGGTCTTCTCCTGGAAGTCCACCTTGGCGCGGTCGGTCTCGGTGAGCCTGATGGTGATCTCTGCGAGCTGGGCCTCCAGGTTCTTGCGCTTGCGCTCGGACTCCTGCTTGGCCTGTTGGGCTTGCTTCAGATCGTTGCCTAGCTCCACGCTGTTGCCCTCAAGGCTTGCCTTGGACTTCTCCAACAGGACCTTGGCCTGAGGAACGAAATTATTTCAAAAAAAAAGATTAACTTTAAGAAGAACAACAATGCCAAAGAAATCTAGGTAATTCAATTTTGACATTTGAATGATTAGGAAACGATCAAGATGGCAAAAGACAAACTGTGAAATGGAGAAAACAAAGAAGCGATATAATAATGGTGGGCCTACTTCAGGTTGCTGCTTAGCGCCCTCAAGGTTGAGCTATTTCACTGCGCTGTTGTGCTTGTGATGGAGTTCCGCGATGGCCACCTCGGGGCCTTTAAAATCTCTTTCAAAATGTCTCTTCATACCAAAAATCCCCTTCTGGTAAAAAACAATTCCACCTTTAATATCACAGTATCAAAAGGATGCGCCTCTACTCAATCTACCTTCTTGAACCCTTCCAGCTCTTTGCTGAGCTGTTCCACTGCGCTGTTGTGCTCGTGGAGGTTTGAAGAAGTTTTGTGGCCTTCAAGGTTTGTTCAGTTCCGTGATGACCACCATATGGCTCTTAAATTCCACTTCTAATTGTCTCTCCATCACATTTAGATCAGACTAAAATTTTAAAAAAATTGAACATATCCTTCTGGAGAAAACCATGTGCCACAACATACCTTCTTGAATCCTTCCAGCTGTTCGCTGAGCTGTTCCACAGAGCTGTTGTGCTTGTGACGCAGTTCCGTGATGGCCACCTCGTGGGACTTGGATCCCTCTTCCAACTGCCTCTTCATGTCCTGAAGTTCGGACTCTCGGCGGTTGCGTAGGTCCTGGGCAGCCACGGTCGAATCCATCGAGTCCATTAGCTCAGACTTGATGGCCTCTAGTTCCTGGAATATAAATGTGAAGATGATTCTTTAATAAGATTACATTCACTTCAATTTAACCCGTTCAGGACTGGTCCTAAAAATATAACATATTTCACAGAACTTTGACCTTTGGGGACTGACATACTAAACTATTCTTTGCTAAGCTTAGTTTGAAAGTATGGTAATTTCTCTGACCTTTCACAGATAAAATCCTCCTTGCTGACGCAAGTTACCAGTAGAGTAATTTGACCTTTGCCATATTTCATTGACCTTTGGCAACCTTACCTTCAAACTTTGACCTTTTTTTTTTTAGCAGAAAATAAGCATGCCTTTAATATTGAGGTCCCTCTTGCTGCTAGTACAGTTATTTGACATGTCATTGACCTTTCACCTTTAACAATTTCCTATGATGTTTGTTCATTTTCCTTTGACTTTTGACATTTTCCTCGACCTTTTGACATTTTCCTTTGACCTTTTGACTTCTCAGAGCAGAAAATAAAGCTTGCCTCACTGAGGTCCCTCTTATTGCTAGAACATTTATTTGAAATCTCATTTGACATTTCACCTTTGACATATTCCTTTGACCTTTGGTATTTTTTCTTTGACCTTTTAAGTTTTCAGAGCAGAAAATAAAGCTTGCCTCATTGCTGGGAGTTATTTGACATATTTCATTGACCTTTAAAATTATCCTATGACCTTCGTTCATTTTCCTTTGACCTTCGACATTTTCTATGACCGTTGACATTTTCTATGACCTTTGACCTTTAAAAAAGAGGAGAAAAAAAAACTAAAGCTTGCCTCATTGAGGTCCCTCCTGTTCTTCTCTGCCCTGGTACGGGCCTCCTTCTCTGCATCCAAGTCCTCTTGCAGCTCCTGGATCTGGTTTCGCAGCTCCCGCTCTAATTTCTGCAGCTGGTTCTTCTGTGTGACCTCATCATCGATCCTGAGGAGCGCCAAAAAGGAAAGAGAAGAAAATACAGGGTCAGAGATACACGTGAGATATTATGATAGAATGTGAAAAATGGAAAACTCACATTTTGGGGTTCGGGTCGCTGTGAAATTTTCAAAATGTTTGGTCAAGAGTGTTCACTGCCACTACTACACAGGCGTTATTATAGTCGATACGCAGTTTTCAGCATTATTTTGCATCACAACTACCTGTCATGACATTTCATGTTCTTTAGTTAAATTTAATTAAAGACTTGGTTACAAATGGACTATCATGAGTATTAAGTCAAACTTAAATTTAAGTTAATATTTAAGTTTATCTTAAAATCTGCACATACCTAGCAAGAGCAGCGTTGAGCTCCTCTTCCTTCCTGGCCAGTTGTGCCCTCAGCTCGACGATCTCTTGACGAAGCTCGTTCAGCTGCTCTCTGAGGTCCTCTGATTCTGTCTCAAGCTTGCGCTTGTGGCGCTCCAGGTCACTTCGCATCTAGGAGAGGGGAAAAGAATTATTGTTATTCCAACTGTCATCATCAATATCATTTATTACCTTTACCATCACCATCATCATCAACTTCATCACCATCATCTCCATCATCATCATCATCATCATCATCATTATCATCCTCATCCTCATCCTCACGATCCTCATCATCCTACCTTCTCAGTCTTGTGTATCTTGTCCTCCAGTTCTCCGATGCTGGATTCATGTCGAGCCTTCAGCTTCATCAGTCCTTTACTCTTCTCCTCCTCCTCTGCCAGGGTGAGGGATACCTCACTGAGCTTCTCATCTATGCCCTTCTTCTCCTTCACCAACTAGAAATTCAGACAAACAAAAGAAAATTGGTAAATTAATATCGTAACTATTATTATAACTGACAAGTAGTAAGTCTTTGATTGATACTTCTCTTAACCCAACTATAAGTTCAGAATATAATAATAATGGTGCGTTTTTTTAAAGGTAATATTGATCAAGGACCATCATGATAATTGACTAGAATATAGTGCGTTTGTTTGATCATTATTTTGCCTGATACTTCTCCTTCCCCAAACTAGAAGTTCAGGGAAAACAACCATAAAGTATCTATTATAATTCATAAGATGCAGGCAACCAAATAATTCTTCAAAGAGAATAGGAAGATTGCATATTCCTTGAAATACTCCTCAGAAACTGAACATATTTTTCTCCTTGACCAGCTACAAGGTAAGAAACAACAATTTCACCAATCATTACAGACACAAATTTCACTAATTGGGAATGTCAAACTAAAAATGTATGTATCCCTTGGACAAAAACTATCGGGAGACAACATTTGTTGGAACAAGCATAAATCAAAATAAATAAGCATTATAGCTTTAGAATCAATTTTTAGCATTTAAAAAAAAAAATAGCATCACAATTATGCCGACATCTCAAGTCAAGAACATAAAATCTCCTTGATTAATAGAATATATTAATGATTTGAATCAACATTCTAGATACCTTTTAAAAAGGACTTTAAAAAATCAAAGAAACTAATGGCTTTCCATACTTTTTAAGTCCAACTTAGAGTTAGGTTCAACTTAAGATCTTTGTGAAACACCCCCCTGTACATAAAGCAAATTATTAAAAAATAAGATCACATCGATGACAAATGGATTGGATAGCATACAACACACACAAAAAAAACTTTTTCAAGTGACATTCACAACCTCGTGCTTTCAAATCACACTTTCGTAGAACTGGTACAACAAATCGTCCATTTTTTTTAGTTTAAATGACCTCCTCACTCAACTTCATAATAAAAAAGAATAGGTAGAATGATCGATTGAACTGAAACCCAAACACGAGTTTCAATGAAGAGTTTGAAGACGCATGGTCACCTCTTCGCAACTTTCCGCGGCCGAGTCCTTCTCCACCGCTAAATCCTTCATTTTCCTTCTATCCTTCGTCTGATTCCGCCCTTCTTTCCGGTCTCGATCGACAGACACGCACAAACCCATGCACACCACATAGCACCGACAACGCTCCCTAGTAATGCAGCCAGCATAGGTAATCTATATACTACTATGCACTGCTGGTATCGAGCGAATGCTATACTACCACTAACGGAATGTCAGCAAGGCAATAAGTGCATTTCACCCTTCCTCCTCTTCTTTTCTTCAATTTATCTACCCATCACTTTCCGACGAAATCAAATGTTGAAACGCAGCGCTCACAGACGACAACAAAAAAGAGAGAGAGAGAGCGGGGTGGATTTGGGTATATGTCCATTTGTAGCCGCTTTCTTTCAATACCAATATAAGAGGAGAGAAACGGAGAGAGGGGGAATTTGCTCACAAACAAAAAAGGAGAGAGCGGTCAATCAAGGTCAATGTATGTTCGTAGCAGTTTCGTTTCTATATCAAACATAGCACAAGAGAAAAGGGGAGAGAGAGAGGGGGGATTTAGGCAGCTGTAGCAATTTTGTGTTTTCGGCAGCAAGTGACCAGCCTACTAGAGCCCCTAAAAGTGAACCTTAATTGGAAAACAGAGGCAGGAGCAATAACAACATGAGAGGTGGTAAATAAAAAAAAAGAGAGAGAGGGAGAGATGGGGGGCTATGTTTCATTTGCAATTTACATGACTTGTCCTAAATCCCATTTGAAGTTTGAAGGTAAGAGCCCTCTCCCAATACAAATTTTAAAAGTCCACCATTTTGTTTTCATTTTTACTTTTCAATTTGAGCCCATTTTTCATATATTCCCAATTTGGTTGCTTGTGCTTTCCTAAAAACAAAATAATACCCCCTATCTTCCATGTGCACATTCAGCAATTTTTCTTTTATCGGAAAGCCTTGTATATCTTTTATCATTTTCTATTTTTAAAAAACAGTCGGCTGTCTATGACTTCGGGAGAAAGCCTTTTAAAAAATCAAACATTCATGGAAAAATCAAGTTTGATATTGTATACACCTTATGTACTAATTGTTTATCTGTTTTTAAAACAATAACCTTTTTACAAAGCTTAAATTTTGGACAACATGTATTGACTAAACTCACTAATATGTTACCCAATTTAAAGTGGTGCCCTATTTTTCAATTGTAACTTTTTTTTTAAATACAAATATATATGCCATTCCTTTGACGGCCATTTAACAGAAAACACTACCAATAACAAGATTTATGCCATTACCGGGTAAAGCATTACCACTAATGTAGCTAATCCTACCAAACAATTTATCCAATTAATTTACTCCCCAATTGACATAATTTGTTTTGCAAATCAAATACATGAACATCAATTTCTCTCTGTGGTCATATTCTGCAGATGATACTTTTAAATGGCAATTTATTTTGTTTGGGTTGTTCAAATGGTTCATAACAATTGTGCAATGACCATAGGGATTACTGCTATCAATTTCATGGACATTTGAGCATAATGAGATTATAAGAATAGGGAAAGGATTTAATCCATAAAAGAACAGTTGTAGATATTCACTGTGTTTCATAGAGGAGTTGCTTATTATAAAATACCACACCTTTTTTTTTAAATGTACATGTAATACATTAATTACTTCTCCCCCCCCCCCCCCCCCAATTTCTTACCCCATATGAAATTAGAGAAATCTCACTTTAAATAATAAACATCAAAACATTCCCCAAACTTTGAACTTTGACAGAATTTTAACCGAAAAAAAATCAAGATCTTAACCCGTTCCCTTCAAGATTTTAAAATCCCCATTAGATTTTGTACACAGCACACCCAGTCCCCGTAAGCATCGGGTTAAATAGATACCCACAAAATTGACCCACACGGTAAAAAAGTTAATTTCTAGCATGGCCATGCATACTCAACTCTTTTAGGGAGGAATAAAGTCACTGTGATGCCAGCAAAGAGGACATCCCAGATAACGCGCTCCATCACCGACAAAGCTACCGAAAGCACGGCCTCCATCATGTCCACTTACTCGTTCCATTGCCATCGTCCGGAAGACGTCTCAACATCCCGCAATGATATAAACATGTCCTCGAAGCAATCCCTTTCTCAAAAAAACTTGACAGACACACGTATATTTGCACGGTCAAAATATTTCCATGTTTAATTATGACTCCATAATATCTATATAGTATCAAAGTATGCGCTTTACCTCATGAAGAATGGATATTTCTAAAGCACGAGAGCTTGACATCTGACGGCAGTAAGTTATAGCATAACTGGGATCATCTTCCATTCGTCATCCAATACGCAAAAGGGTCGCTATACGCTGATGCTTCAAAAAGCTAGTGTTAATATTCTTCACGATAGATCAAGATGCACTGAGAAACGCACAATCAAGCTCTGACATTGCTTTTAAAATGAGACAACTTCTGTTGGTAACATCCTCACACAATCGGAGAGCAATTTGTCATACACGATATGGTGCATTGAGGTTCACGAACTGCGGATGACATACAAACGAACCCGACTGTAGAGACACCGTTCAGACATTCCTCATAAACATCTACTGCGTAAACTTTTACATCAACAACAACCTGCTTGATTTTGGCACTAGAAGAGTAATGAGAAGAGAGAAGAGGTGAAAGGGAACACATCATGATGATAGACTAAGTATTGCCAATTTGCAGACTTCCGAAGAAGAGTAGCGAGATGAGAGAATAACCAGAAGATTGTTCCTCACATCTTCATGACATCACAATTCACAAATTGAGAACGCAATCCACTGAACACCCGTTGCAGTTCATTAACTCAAACTGTGGATGACATACTGTTCAGACATTCGTCATAAGAATCGCTCACACTCTCATCAGTGTGCCAGAACAAAGCTGCATGAATTCCAATAATAAATTGAGTGTGAACACCACCTGGAGATTCCCTCGATGTTCAATGCACTTAATGAAGAGCGTTCACACGTACACATAACAAGGGGTGTTAGGACTCCAAAATACTGCGCACAGACTATTTCATCGCTGGACCCGAGAATCAGCGCTATGAAATAAACTGTTCATATTTATAAAACCATTCCAGTCCAATTGTTTTACTGTAACAAATAAATCTCTGCTTCTCCAGTCTCCCTTTCTTGAATGTAAATGATCATACCCTCCAAAACAGAGCTGCAGAATCATCAGCAATGCAAGTTGTAATTCAAGTAATCTTTGCCAAGTATTCAAAACCCAGATTTTCTCCAAAGCTTCACGTTCCAATCGTCACAAGCTACAATCTTCTATAAGAGTCTGGATTCATGTATATTTCGCCACTAAATGCATTTGAATAACATTTAAACAAATTCCAAACCATTGCATACATTGTTAATCAACACAAATCTGGATTTCCACTCAATCTAAGATACAAGGATAAAACTACATCTGGAGATTAAACAAACAAGTTCAGTTCAGATAAGAACAAAATTAAGACCCATCTGTATAACTCCCTCATCCACAAACAAGTTCAGTTCAGATAAGAACAAAATTAAGACCCATCTGTACAGCTGTCCAATTTTATACAAGCCCATCCCTCAATTTGCCAATATGAACAGTCCAACACCACACACTATGAAAAGTATGCCCGTGGAAGTATAATTTAGTCTGTAATATCAAATTTGCCATTGTTTCTGTTCATCCTACTTGATCGTCTAGATCAGCTAGGAATTTAGTTGTTCCCCTCACCACCCCCCCCCCCCCCCCTCTCCCTTATCACCTCTCCCCCTTTATCCCCTCGGCCCTCTCCTAGGTTCTCCCCCCCCCCCCCACCCCTTATCCCCTCGGCTCTCTCCTAGGCTCTCCCCCTCCCTTATCCCCTCGGCCCTCTCCAAGAATCTCCCCCCCCCCCCACACCACCCCTTATCCCCTCGGCCCTCTCCTAGAATCTCCCCCCCCCCCACCCCTTATCCCCTCGGCCCTCTCCTAGGCTCTCCCCCTCCCTTATCCCCTCGGCCCTCTCCTAGGCTCTCCCCCTCCCTAATCCCCTCGGCCCTCTCCTAGGCTCTCCCCCCCCCCCCCTTATCCCCTCGGCCCTCTACTAGGCTAGGCTCTCCCCCTCCCTTATCCCCTCGGACCTCTCCTAGGCTCTCCCCCTCCCTTATCCCCTTGGCCCTCTCCTAGGCTCTCCCCCTCCCTTATCCCCTTTCCAAGGCTCCCTCTAATCCCCTCTCTTCCACCATTTCCCCCTCTCCCTTATCCCCACTTCCCCCCTCATCCCCTCTCCACCTCTTCCCCTCATCCCTGTAACTACCACATTTGCCAATGTTTTCTATTAATAGTTCTTGATCATCCTTACAAGGAATTTAGTAGATCCCCTTCTTCCCCTGTCCCTGTCCCACCCCTTTCCCTCTCCACTCCCCTAATCCCCCCCCCCCCACACCCACAAACACACACCCTGTCAAGAGACGACTTTAATGACAACTTTTTCAATCTCCCCGTCCATAAATAACCTCCATTTGTAATAAGATTTACAGCTGTATGACAATATTGCTTTCCTCCCAATTCAACACTTGTGAGATAGATGTAGATCTATATACATGTGGCATATTATACATTTGGATTACTTCTACACCTGTTTGCTTGACAGATGAGTTTTCATGATGCTCATCTGATTAAAATTAGGACTTTTTTTATGAATTAGCGAAGCTATATTAAAGGATTCTGTGCAATTAGTTGATACTAGCACAAATGTCACTTCTAACAAATGACTGACTTTTCTTATAATGAATTAGCGCTATAAAGATTCTGAATAATTTAGTTGGTACTTACATAAATGTCCCTACTAACACATGATTGACTTTTCTCATAATGAATTAGTGCTATAAAGATTCTGAATAATTTAGTTGGTACTAGCACAAATGTCACCATAAACACATGACCGACATTTCTATCATATTCACTCATTCTCTTCTAGTTTCTGAGACATGGCTTTGTTTATTATAACCATCCAGGTTTCCGTAAGCAAGGGATTAAATTAACTATTTTTATGTAAACTTTACATTTCATTTTTTTAAATTGATAATGCACTAGAAAAAAAGTACCAAATTGAATGTACACATGTACAAACAATATGCCAAGTGATTTGCAGATACATTTACAAATACACAACACAATTTTGTTGTATTCTATTAAATGACACATATTCCACAATATTTCACTTACTGTAGTGCAATAAATGTGCTAAAAATAGACATGCAGCTATATGCATTCCACGAGACAAAAGTGGAAAAACATCCATGAGATGAGTTCTCGATTATGATGAATCTTCTTCATAACAAAATTCTACTAGTATAGGTTGCTTCATATCAAGAAAAGTTGATACATTCAACAAATTAAACAATTAATTTAGAAACAGATGAAAAAGTATAAAACTAAAATAAAGTGTATCAGATGATATTAATACCAATGAAAGTTTGTATACTCATACTAATATTTGAATTGCTCTCATACAAATATATGCACTACAATACGAAACATGATGCAAATCCACAGTATGCAAAATATCACTCAATAAACCCATTGGAAGAAAAGATTTCCATTGGAATAAATTTCCCACACATACACATTTACAAATACACATATAATAATAATACAAGAAATTAATATCAATTAAGTCGAAGGACACAATCAACCATTTGAGTTATGATTTTGACTAATTAGTAACATTAATGACATAGTGATCTAGATTCTGTTTTATAAGCCAGGGGGGGTCAGATGGGTTCAAGATCTATTTCACCTTCAAATTCAATGAACTACCTGACATTTCTACACATATATCCATTTAGTTGCAAGCACACACTACTTTACAATCTTATTTTTAATACAGGGTGGCCCAATAAAAATGGAACGGGGCACTTCCCAAAATAAAGTAACAACATGTGTATGTCCATATAATATAGTGTCTTTTCCAATGAAAAATGATACCAAGAACAGTCATTTTGGTCGTGTAGTTTTTTGTTTTAGGGCGCTGTGAGTAACACCATGTCAAGTTCCCTTTTTTTCTCATTTATCAGACGCTGACTTGGTAAAAAATTGACAAAAATAGGAACCTGACATGGTCTCACTCAAAGCGCCCTAAAACAAAAACTACACGTCCAAAATTACTTTTCTTGGTATCGTTGTTCATTGGAAAGGACACCCTATCCGATGGACATGTTCATTATGTTACTTTATTTTGGGAAGTGCCCCGTTCCATTTTTGGGGGGCCACCCTGTATAAGCCCACACTTTTTGTGGAACTGGTTCACATTAATGAATGTTTATTCTGCCTTGCTGTTGCAAGTCATACTCCGCCTCTATTTTTTTTTTGTCTCTCCAGTTCCATCTAAATTTTGTGAACCTTAAATCTCAGCCTGGGCGGGCTAGCAAAATCATTTTTCCCCATTTCTGGTGGCCCAAGAGAAAAATGTACTGCCCCGAATATTTCATTTCATGAGTAAACTTTTTACTATTCAAAATATATCAGTCTTTCCTGATCAACCCAGTGATAAAAGATGAAGCATGACATAGACGAAAACAAGATTTTTTTCTAATTTTGTCAATGTCAGCTTGAAAATCTGCTTGCACAATCGGATCACCAAAATTACTTTTATACATTTTTCTGGCCTGAAGTACAATTTTACTGGCCACAGGCCAGCCGGCCAGTGCGAGTGTCAATCCCTGCATATAGCGTCACAATGGAGCATAAAATCATTCAACACTCTTTGCAAAAATGTTACCATGGGGATTATCAAGACTTGCAAACTTCTTTTCTAGTAAAAACATTTTATCCTACAGTCCATCTTGATCTATGTACATCTTCTGTCTAAAAAAACTCTTTTTCAACAATCATGGTCACACTCACACATTACACAGGTCTAAAAACCTCTTTTTCAACAATCATGGTCACACTCACACATTACACAGTTCTAAAAACCTCTTTTTCAACAATCATGGTCACACTCACACATTACACAGGTCTAAAAACCTCTTTTTCAACAATCATGGTCACACTAACACATTACACAGGTCTAAAAAAAAGACTTACAAACTTCTTTTCTAGTAAAACATTTTATCCTGCAATCCATCTTGATCTATGTACATCTTCTGTCTAAAAACCTCTTTTTCAACAATCATGGTCACACTCACACATTTATACACAGTTATCATTCCAGTACCAAATTAACAAAGCAAAACATGACAAAATCAAACGCTTGTTTGCAAAACTGGGTTGCATTTCGATTGGCGTCAAAGATGACAAACTCATCTTTGTTTTTTTTTATCCTACTGTCCATCTGGACTTAACTCAAAAACTCCTGACTCTAGCTTCTTTTCTACAGCGGTTTAAAGTTACATACACAAAGTTCTCAACAATTTCCTAACAATTTGAACACAATCAAGCACACAATAGTTCAATTCTCTGGTTAAGTTATTGGATGTCTTTCCTACCTTGACATGGGAGTCATCGAGGCTGGCAAACTCCTCCTCTAGTTTCTTGACCCTGGCGTCCACTTGGACCTTCTCCAGTTGGATCTTCTGTCTGGAGGTCTCCTCTTCTTCAAGTCTGCACGGAAAAGAAAGTTAAACAATCAGTGAAAAGGTTAAATAAGCGCATCATTCATGTCACTTATTGTTGTATTCAATACAACCTGAGTATACATGTATACTCGTGGACTCGTATACTCGTGGACTCGTATACTCGTGGACCGAGCATGGTGGCTTAGCGGTTAGAGTGTCCGCCTCATGCAAGGGAGGTCCCGGGTTCGAACCCAGACCGGGTCATACCAAAGACTTTTAAAATGGTACCTTCTGCCTTCTAGCCAGGCGCTCTGCATTTATAGAATGGAGAAGGGAAAGTTAATCACACAAGTTACCAGAGGACTGGCCCCCTTCTGTAGCTATCGCTACATTTAGTAGACGTGTGGACTAGGGCTAATGAATCGGAGATTACATAGGCACGGGAAGGACTTTAACTTTAACTTTAAATACATGTAGTGATCACCCAAGGTAAACATGAAAAATGGCCACAGGTGACCTCTGTAGACAGGTTCTTTAAAAATATTTTCCTTGTCCAGGGGAACATGTTTGTCGGCCGCTGTTGAAAGGTTAGCTGCTATAGACAGGTGGCCACTAAGACAGGGTTGGTTGAATGTATTTTCTCATTGGTATCACTAATAATGGAAATAATCATGTTTTTGAGACCTCTTTCATATCCTTTCACGAGGAGAAGGAAAATATGGGGATGTGTACTCACTTAGAGACACTGATTTTCCGCGATCGTGGAAAACGGACGCGGAAAACGGACGGAAATTGCGGAATTGATCATTTGAAACGACTCAGCCTTGATCATTATTGAATAAATTTAAAAGATATTTACTCTCTGGCCTGTGGTAAGTCCTTCCTGATATCAGGCATGACACATTCCCCCAAATTTTGATGATTTGTGGGTGAAAATCATGATTTCTGAAAAACAATTATCTACCATGTCATAATAAAAACGATTTGCACCCTACTCATTGAATTTTGTATGAAGTTCTAGGTAAACGTAATTTGCAGTTTTTCACATGTACAAAGTCTATGGCAAAATGGAATTTCCGTTTTTAAGGCAGGTTGAAACGGAATTCCAGATTTTCAGGAAGTTTGAAACGGAATTCCAGATTTTCTAAAAACGGAAAAGGCCTTTTTTTTAACGGAAAATCAGTGTCTCTACTCACTGTTCCTCTAGGTCGGTGATGTTCTGCTGAAGACGTCTCGCTTCTGTGCCCAGGTTGATATTCTTCTCTTCCTCCTCCTCGACACGGGCCTCTAGGTCATGGAGGATTTCTTCCAACTCTTGCTTCTTGGCCGCCAGTTTCACTCGCATCTGGGGAGAAAAAGGTATAAAAAACAAATATTTTGTTGAAAATGTTGTTTAATTATCTATTATGTTTATTTCACGTTTCCTCTCATCTTTCTGAAGGTCATAAGGGATTCCTTCTAACTCTTTATTGGCCACTAGATTCATCGTCAAAGAAAATGAGAGAATAGTAGATCAGCAGTTTTCAGCAGTAAATTGCATCATTCCAAGAAAATGGTCACAAATATTTCAAAAATTCTACTGAAGAATTGTTTGCAAGTTTTTTCTGTGATATCTTTTGTCTTGTAGAAAGATTAAATAGACCTGTTTAAGAGTTCATGGCACCCTGTCCCAAAGAGTTAAGTGGATTCTTGCTAATATATTTGGCACAAAAGAGAAGGAAAAAAAATCTCTCTTCTGCCTCCTGGCTGAGCTCTGCCTCTGCCTGTAGCTGCACAGCCAGAATGCTATTCTCTTCAATTAGACGTACACCTTGACATCTCCCTCAACTTTAGAGCGAGGCAATAAACAAAAATTTCTCAATAAGTTTTTCAAAATGTAGCCAAGTTTGGACATACCTCTTCTGCCTCTTGGCTGAGCTCTGCCTCTGCCGGTAGCTGCTCTGCAAGAATACACTATACGTTTCAATCAACTACTGATGAACAGTCTGACAGACATACATACACCTTGACATCCCCCTCAACTTTAGAGTGCAAGGCAATAAACAAAAATTCTCAATAAGTTTTTCAAAATGTAGCCAAGTTTGGACATACCTCTTCTGCCTCCTGGCTGAGCTCGGCCTCGGCCTGCAGCTGCTCCGCAAGAATGCTCTTCTCCTCGATCACCTGCGTGTACTTGCGCTCCATGTCGGTGTAGTCCTTCTCCGTGTCCTCCAGCTTGTCTTTGATCTTCTTCAGCTCGTTCTCCCGCTGCTGCATCTCGTCATCTTGTCGTGTCACCTAGGTTACAAGAAACAGGAAAGCAAAGAGGATTCATTATTTGGATGGGGTTGAGTAGTTTGGATTGACTTTAGAGTGACAGAATTCACTCCATGTCGGTGTAGTCCTTCTTCTCCGTGTCCTCCAGCTTGTCTTTGACCTTCTTCAGCTCGTTCTCCCGCTGCTGCATCTCGTCATCTTGTCGTGTCACCTAGGAAACGAGAAAACGTATATGAAAATTAATCTATCAGGATTGGTCGGTTGGTTCACTGGAATGAATTGATTAGGATTGATAGGTTTGGATTGATTTGGAGTGATTAGATTTGCATCATGTTAGTGCTGTCCATTTTGTCTTTGATCTTCTTCAGCTCGTTTTCCTGCTGCTGCATCTCGTCATCTTGTCGTGTCACCTAGGACAACGGGAAGGCAGGATAAATAATCATTAATTTTGATGATATACTGGAATACTGAGTCCCCATTTATACATCTAGGTAGAACACAGCTTGGAGATTTTAATTGTCATGCTGAAGAAAAATGAGATGGGCATACATCAGTTTGATACCTTGTGATCTCATGATTGAAAGGTGTGTGTTATAACAATCTTGTCACAACCTTGCCAGGAATATCCCTAGTTCTAGTTCTAGGTAATACTCAGCAATGCCTGTTCAGCATCTAGAGGAAAGCATTCATATAACAAAAGAGAACTAGATGGTTTTCAAGAGCTTTCTAATCCCATTCAAGACGATTTGATTTTGGTATAACATGCGATATCCATAGACCCCCCATCCAGTGTATTTTCGGGATTAGTCCTGGATTTAACTACTGAGGGCAGTTCAATGATGTTCCAAGTTAGTTCATCCCAATCTTTGAGTGTCCTATAAAAGTATTACATTTTTGTTTAAGGGGGAGAAGAGTAGAAATGGTGTACTTACATTGAGCAGCGGCTTGACCTTTGTGAAGAGACGCCACCACTGCCAGTTGCGCAGCTTGAGGTAGGCGAGGCAGTTACGCTGGATGATGCGGATGGCGCTCAGCTGCTGCATACGCTTCACGTAGTTCCTGGAGGGAAAAAATAATACAAATGTAGTTAACATTTTGTATGTCTGTCTATTTGTCTGTCTGTATGTGTGTATTCATTTTTGTTGGTTTGTTTGATCAGTCTTGTTCCGGCTTGTGATATCATTACCTTAGACTAAATAAAAGATCTTGCTCTGACCCAACTAGTACAGTGATTTCACTAGCTGTGTGACCGTTGACCTTTGACATGCTAGATATGACTCCATGGCAGTGTGCCTGGAAGCAGATGATGATGTCAGTTAGCTCTCCAGCTCAGTGGAAGATCTTGCTCTTGTCTTATAGATTGTCATTCACATTGTGAATTCATTTGACCTTTGACATATTAGACTTACCTCCTGGAGATGACTCCACGGCAGTGAGCCTGGAGGCGGATGATGATGTCGGTCAGCTTCAGGTCCCTCTCCTCTTCCAGGTGGGCCAGCACTCCGGCACGGAAGAAGATCTTGCTCTGGCCCATGCGGTACAGCGCTGGATCCAGATCTAGGGCTTTGATCTGTGGGAAAGGGTAAACAATTATAGATTAATTGCATGTCCAAGAATCAAACTTTCTGGTGGACCAACACTTTAACATGTGAGAAGATCTTGCTCTGGCCCATGCGGTACAGCGCTGGGTCCAGGTCTAGGGCTTTGATCTTTAGGAAAGGAACAATTTAATGGCATATGGTTTAGGTCCAGGACCCTGGCCCATGCGGTACAGCGCCGAGTCCAGGTCTAGGGCTTTGATCTGTAGGCAAGAGATAGATAAATTGATTGCTTGAGATCACAGTCGAAGGCCTAGATTTCACAGTGGACCAGCACATCTGCAGGACAGCGTGTGACTTTACTGATCATTCAATATCCGAAGATTTCTCTGCAACATACAACCAGCAAGTATAACACTTATTGAATTCCGTGATCATCTAAAACAATCCTTGATGTAGATTCATACAACTTACTACCAATAGCAACCTTTATTTTTATTTATAATATGCTATAGTGAACAATAGCCTTTAAGGCGAGATATTAATGAATCAAACTAAAATATAGGCAAAAGAGCGCTATAAAAGACATTGTCATTATTGTCATTGTCAAAACTTACCATCTCAATGACGGCCTTCTTTCCATCCATGAAGCCCTTGGGGATGACATGGGGAGTCAGCAGCTCGTACCTGTAAACACAGAGAGAGAGAAAAAGTGTTAGTAATGCTCCCCAGGAAGTGGAGATGGTGCACACAATGTGTGCTGGTTTGCATTGTATCCTATGACCGGGATAATAATAGTGTAAAGCGATATTGTATCATATTAGGCGCTATATAAATCAAACCTATTATTATAAGTAGTAGTAGTAGTAGTAGTAGTAGTAGTAAACAGTCTAGTATTCTATGCAAATGTCTACATTATAATTACAAAGGAAATTTAAATTTTTGGGGCCAGAACCTATTTCTTTAAAGTGACTTAGTAACATTGTCCAAATCCTCAAAATCCAATTGAAATTCTAGCGGTTCCCTCATACCTTGTTGTATTCCTAATAACAAACAAAGCATGGAACAGGTTTTGGTTTTTCAAATTTACGATTGAAGTGTTCAGATGTCAAATTATCCAATGGATCGTCAGAACCGTGTACAAAGTGAGTGCAATGAGTTAGTGAATGTCACTTTGCATTTTTGCGCATTACTTGGCCATGCAATGTCCATTTGACTTGAAATTTTCACACAATACCCTGTGGACATATGAGATAACAACAATATACATTGCATCAACCATTCATCACTTTTTGCACATGTCAACAAAGTTACTAGATCCCTTTAAGGCTATCAAAAATACAGAGAAGATTTATTAATTTGCCCCGACTGGGCCACTAGCAAAGAGATATGTTTAGGATGAAAGATGATATTTAAAAGTGTTTTTTTTTACGAGAAATAAAAAAAAACTCACCTCTGCCTGAACTCCTGGAAGATGATACGATTGGGGAAGCCCTGTCGACAGATACGGATGCCCTCCAGCACACCATTGCATCGTAGCTGCTCAAGCACCAGTGGGGAGTCGATCTTGCCAGCCTAGAGTTTGACAAAGAACATGAATCAAATGTAACCAAAAGAATAATGTAAATATGATACAATTTTATAAGTTTTTTTGCAAATGTACAAACATCAACCATTACTCCAGCATATCTTTAAACTGAGAAAGGTAAGTATGGCGAGGTGACGTATATCCCTAAGAAGCTTTTGAAAAAGCCTTGTCAACAGATGAGCTCAAGGAAAGTGTCTCTCTTGCCAGCCAAATTTTGAACAGAGAAAATAAAATATTGAATGATGAAAACATGACACAATATCCCTTACTTCCTACAAAGTAATTGGGAAAAACCTGTCAAAAGAAACAGATACACCCTCTCACACCATTAACTCAAATAAAAATGAACAAACAGACATAAAAGAAAGAGAAAAAAACAAGTAAACAAAGTAAGTACCCACCCTCTTCTCGTGGTTGGGGATAATGCAGCGGACGAAGTTGGGGTTGGTGTTGTTGAGGGTGGTCATCAGGCGGGTCAGCTGCTCCTTGTAGAGCTGGCCGACGGTTCGGAACATTCCGCGGCGGGTCTGCGAGGCGCCGAAACGGGTGTTGCTCGATTCGTTCAAGGTGCTCATGCCCACGATGTTGGCTACAAAGAAAGTAAATTGCAACAAATTTATTTCAAAAGGAAAATATTATATTGAATGATCAGTTGAAGTAAAATAATAAATATTCACACTTTACTCGCTCGTATGAAAAATTTACTTGCCCACTTACTTTCAGATGAAGTTTACATGTTAGGAAGTATATTTTTCCCTTGTAGGTGAACACAACTGTAAGTAGCCCGATTGGGCAAGCAAACTATACCATTTATACAATTTTACTTGCCCAACATTAATTTCTACTTGCCCTGGGCAATCAGGCAAGTGCTAGGGTCAAGCCCTGAAATATGTAAGGAATAGGATCATGGGCATATGGGGACGTTCTTCTCGGGGGAGGGGGGGGGGAGGGGGGGTTGGGGGGGGGGGGTGGGGGGTCGAGGTCCTCGCCTCTTTGTTCCCCGAAAATGACATGTTTTCAATTGTTTAGACAAAAAGAAAAAATCACGATTTTGCCCGAATATAGGTGGTTTTGCCCGAAAAATAACATGACACTCCCCTAATGTAACATATGTTGCCCGAATATGATATGATTCTGGCCGAAGAAGACATTATTTTGCCAAAATATGACATAAATTAGCCCGAATATGACATGATTTGCCCGAATTTCAGGTGCGTTTTGCCCAAATATGGCCTATGAATATGATCTTACCATCCTTCCAGAGATTGCAGATGAAAGTTTCGCTGGACGCACGCATCAGGCCGATGACGTTATCGTTGAGGGGGTCCATGTTCTTGGTGAGCCACTTCTTGCCAGAGTAGTCAACCTAGAAAAAAGTTTGAAAAATAACATATTTTCATAAATTATTAAGGAGGTACGATTTCCTGAAATGCTGTTGTCTCTACCATCATTTCCGCCATACATTATCTTCTAAATGAAAAAGAGCAAAGAAAACGGGATTCCTCCGGAATATATATTATTTTTAACGTCACATTATAATCCTCATCATTAGTCATCCAAGAACATGCTTTAAAATATTAAACATATTTCATACATTATAAAGTGGTTATAGTTCCTGAATCCCAACCATCCACAACCATCATTGGCATGTCAATCTTTTTAATCATTTTCAACATCACATTATCATCCTCATCATTATAGCCAACCTAGAAAATGTTTAAAAATGATATATTTGATCAATTCATACGTGGTTGTATTTCCTTTATCGCAATCATTAGTCATCATCATCATTATGTCAATAAATTATTATTTTCATCATCACATTATCATCCTCACCATAACCCTCATAAATATTGTCACTGCCACCTATTCTATTAATAATAATTTTAGAACATTTTATCGTCATCGTCATCATTATCGTCATTATCGTCATCATCATCGTCCTTGTCGTCCTCGTCCTCGTCGTAGTCATTGTTGTTCTTATCGTCACCATCACCATCATTATAATTTCCATTGTCATTATCATCAACATTAGCATCATCCCCATTTTCGACATCATCATTAGCATCATCATCATCAACGCGACATAATCATCTAGCTAGCCATCAATGGGGACACAAAAATCAAATTCAATCATTCTCTCCAGTATCATCAGCGGGAACATCGTCACATCATCTCATCACATCACCCTCTTCCCCGGCCGGCGTAGTGGACGATGCAGAAGTCTGATGGTCATTATCATCATTATTATCATCATCATTAGCATCGCCATCTGCATAAAAACACTTTTATCAACCATCTACCTCACCATCAATTCCATCGACATCATCATTGCAAATATTATGATATTATCGTCTTACCCGGCCGGCGTAGTGAACGATGGAGAAGTCTGCGCTGTCTCTGAAGTCGGGCTTGGTGAACTTGGTGGAGTTGCCCATGTTCTTGTGCAGCTTCTCGATGAAGGACTTGTCCGTGGCCTTGGGGAACCAACACTCCTCGTCCAAGAGGGCTAGGATACCCATTGGCTAAATGGAAACAAAAACAAAACGCAAAACCAATCATAATATATATCATAATCACAAATCATAATAGCAACAGAACTAGAGCTCAAGATTATAGCTAGTAGCAGGTCATAGATGATGTTGACCTGGTTGAGTTGGACATTTTCTTGTCCAGCTTCTTGTCCAGCTTCCTTGGGGAACCAGCACTCCTCCTCCAAGAGGGCTAGGATACCCATGATTGGCTAAAGGAAACAAAAACAAAACGCAAAACCAATCATAATATATATCATAATCATAAATCATAACAGCAACAGAATTAGAGCTCAAGATTATAGCTAGTAGCAGGTCATAGATGATGTTGACTTGGTTGGGTTGGACATTTTCTTGTGCAGTTCATTGCTGAAGGACTAGACGGTGGCCTTGGGGAACCAACACTCTTCATCCAAGAGGGCTAGGATACCCATTGGCTAAAGAAACAAAACAAACACATCAAAATCAGAAAAGCAACAGAATTAAGAGTTGCTCAAGATTATAAATGTTAGCAGGTCATAGAAAGATTAGAATCGGGTGGGTTGGTTGCCTATATTCTTGTTTCTCTTATGAAGGTCTTGTACGTGGCCTTGGGGAACCAACACTCCTCGTCCAAGAGGGCTAGGATACCCATTGGCTAAAGGAAACAAAACAAAACATTTGGACTGAAAGCATTAGAAGTGCAAAACATTACAACTATAAGTAGGTCATAACAAATTTTGCCTTGGAATCTTGGGTTTTTCTTCTTTTTCTGGATGATTCAAAATCTACATTTTCTTATGGATTAATGATATTTTGAGTTATACCTATCAACAAATTCAAGATGAAAGATGAAAAAGCAACCATTACCATACCTTCTCAATGAGGTCGATGCAGGGCTGCAGATCAAGACCAAAGTCAATGAACGTCCAGTCGATGCCTTCTAGTCGGTACTCTTCCTGCACAGAGAAACAAAGGAAGAAAAAAAACATGAGAAAATGTTTGAATATCACAGGATTATTGTATATAGATCGAGGCAAGGAGATTATTATTAACGGCAACTTGCTACACAAGGTTTTCTAATGCTGATCACACATTTCTCTGAAGTGTTTTTTCATGACACTGGGAGGGAGCTCGGAGAGAGATTGGAGATATATATATACCATTTTGTTATTTTGATTCTTATGATAAGTGTGATTTAGTGTCTTTACATGCATTAGTTTTTGTGTGTATCATGTATTTGTATGATATTTTTGATATATCAATGAATATCATTATTGTACCATGATCATTGTTCGTCTTCAGACCTTAGAATCATACCAAAAATATAAATAAATAAATAAACATACCTGTTCAAGGATGAACATGGTGTGGTTGAAGAGCTGCTGCAGTTTCTCATTGGTGAAGTTGATGCACAGCTGCTCAAAGGAGTTCATCTGGAAGATCTCGAAACCGGCGATGTCGAGGATGCCGATGAAGGAGGCACCGGTGCGCTTGCTGCGGTCCAACGACTTGTTGATGCGCGTCACCACCCAGCGGAACATCTTCTCGTAGATGGCCTTGGAAAGAGCCTCGCACGCAAACTCGACCTAAACAAAAACAAAAGAAAAAAACATTTGTATTGTGATGCGATCAAAAGTTTAAAATTGTGCTTCTTATTAAAAATACCAATACAGATTAACTTTCATACATTTCATTTCATTTCATTTTTATCCAAAATAGAGTACATCAGCCCCCCCCCCCCCCTGAATAATGATTCATACAGCTACAAAGATGTATTTTGTATCTGTCAGAGTTAATCTAATTTCTTGTTGCTGTATTTAGTTAGCCAAACAAGCTTGACAAGTTACAGTCCTATTTATTATTATCATTTTGTTTTGTTTTTCCTGAGGAATTGAGCATATATGCGTCTTTCTGTGTCTGGTTGACAAAGTGAAGACTTGGTACTAAGTTTTAACTTCCATCAGTCATTTAAAAGAACATTGCATAATACTTCATCAATATTGGCACGCTTGAAAAGAAACCATCGCAGTTATCATTTTATAAATTTAGTCTCTGATTAAAGAGTACATCACAACATCTTGATTGGATGATTTGAGATTCATGTTGGTGTCCGCGTGCCAGCGAAAAAATTAATATTTTCATTTCGGGGGCTCCTTTTCGGGGGCTACTTTTATCATCTCGGGGGCTACTAATTTCCGGGCTCTTTTTTCGAATTTCAGGGGCTACTATTAAGCTCTAATGCTGTAAGTGATCATCTGATAAGCATTTGATCACGATTCAAACAGAAAATCAAAAAAAAATCCTCATAATCCAAAAAAAGAATTCGCCCGCCGGCCCCGTGTATTTTTTTCGCTGCCGCGTGCCAATACGTTTGGCAATGTGCGAAGAGTCGGGAGGTGCCCTCTACCTCTACCTCATATAAATTCTGCTGTTATAAGATCAGAAAAAAAGACACAACAATACACAAAAGGAGAAAATTACTTTATTTGTTTGGGTCCTGAGCAAGTTAATATGCATGTACCTGTTCCTTGTTCTGGGCCTTGTTGACGAAGTCCCTGCCGACCTTGAGACGGGGCTTGAGCAGGGCCTTGGAGAACTCGGTCACGTTGATTCCCATCAGGTGGCAGATCTTCTGGGCAACTATAGGATATCAACAAAAAAGGACAAAGAAATAAACTACTGCAGTTCAATCTGCTCTAATGACCATCTGTGAATAGAGAGCAAGTTAAACAAAAAGTATTATAGAGATGCCCTCCTTATGAAAACCATATATTCTCTCTCTCTCTCCTGGACAGTCCTTCAAGACAGGTTTGACTGTATTTGGTAGACATTGATATTTCACAAGGGCTTTATCAAGTTCAATTCTAATTAGGAAATAATACTTGTGCTTGATCAAATTAGGTTTTGGTTTAGATCTTTTGAATTGGCATCAATTTGGGATGAAATTAATTTGTTCCGGCACCCATTGATGGAAACAATACCCATAATCATTGGTTTGATTTATATAGGCCTTGTACAGCATCATCTCTAAGTGCTTTTCACTATTATTATCCCGGTCATAGAAAACAGTGTCTGCCAAAACACATTGTGTGCTCATATCCATTCCCTGGGGAGGATTCATTTAACAAAAGGAAATTCTTGTGTATTGATGCCCATGATATACTCACACTGGATTAGCACATGTACTATACAATTTAGTAAGAGAACAAAAAGTTCCTGCTGGACTTACCGGTAGAGTCTGGAAGAGTAGCCTGTTCAGAGTTCCTCTCTTGCTTGAACACCATGTTGCCAAACAGCAGACAGGCTGACACAACCTTGAACACACCTGAGCAAGATGAAATACATATATTCAAAAACATTTATCACACTTGAAGGGATCAAGAAACTTTCATATGAAAGCACATGTGCACTTTTAATCAAATATCATTATCTTCTTAATCTTTTTAGGGATCAATTTTATAAGTTTTTGTTTTTGTTTTACTTTTTTTTATTCCTCCATTTATTCATTTTGATGTTTGTGTGTTTTATGATTGTTTACTATGTCATTCTGTATACTTTGCCAATTGTCATAATTTGTTGTTTTTTAAATGAATTGTGGAAATAAATCAAATCAAATCAAAATCATATCCTAACCCATCTCCATTACAACCATTTTGACTATTATTGGCTGCCGCCACCATCGTTGTCGCAATCGTCGCTGTCATCATCTTCATCATCATCATAATCATCATCCCTATTATCATCAACTGTGATTGAGACTTACAGTTGATGTCATCCTCGTTGACATTCATGATATGCATGGCCTCCATCGTTCTTTCAAACTCCTTGTCATCGTCGGCGTTGTTGTCGTTGACAACACCTCATCATAACCATCTTCATTAATACCATTTTCATTACCACCATTTTGACCATCATAATTATAACAAAAATCAACATCATCATCACCATCATTACAAACACAATCGTCATCGTCGTCGGCTCCTGCCACCATCGTTGCCCTCATCGTCGCTGTCATCATCTTCATCATCATCATAATCATCATCCCTATTATCATCAACTGTGAATGAGACTTACAGTTGATGTCATCCTCGTTGACGTTCATGATGTGCATGGCCTCCATGGTGTCTTCGAAGTCCTTGTCATCGTCGACGCCGGGCAGGGGCTGGTTTCCATTGCACAGGTAGTTGTAGTGGTCGATGTTCTCCAGAAGATAGTCATCTGAAGGGTTCAAGGGAAAGATGCAAGCATATATATACGGTAAGAAGCATTGTCAGATATATTGGCAGGACAAAGCTAATTTCTTCTCTTGAATTCTTCTTAATATAATTATTATTATTTTATTCTGCAATTATAACAAAGTGAACAAATTGCAACCACTGGAATGCCAGGGCTTGGAAAAGGTTAACTGAATAACTATGGCTAAAAGCCTTCCGCCCCAATTCCAGTGGTTGCTAAAAGGATGGTAACATATCAACAAGTATAAACGGTGGATAATGCGAAACTTTTAAAACATCAGGAAGACTAATCTAACACTAATTAATAACCTCAAATACCTCACGGATTTACCTCACCCATATTGCCCCTGATTTAAAGTCGGAAGAAACAATATTACACGATTCTCTTTTACACCATACCGTAGAACACCATCGTCAAGCACCCACAAGCACCTATACGCATATTGCTTTTTAAAGACGTTTCCATGAGATTCACCTCCATTATTATCCTCATGAATATTCCTCACCATTATTTGCATTCTTGATTAAAGTTTACCGTTTGGACAGAGAGCGGGCGCTCTTTAAAAGCAAGATGCATATAGGTGCTTGGGGGGTGCTTGACGATGGTGTTCTACGGTATGCAATGAATGGTGTCGTTCTCTAATCGTTAAAAGATTTTTTTTAAAACCTATCCAAAGATATTGCATCAAATTTAAGCCACATTACCCAGTAGTACCTACAGTAACAGTCAGATCATGAAGATCTTTCTGAAGATAACAAAAATAAATACTATTTTGGGTGCTATTTTTCTAAGTTGCTTGAGCTAAAATATCACTCATAAATTTCTTTCGCATTAAACCCTGTGAGATATGGGCACTAATTTTTTTTCTGGAGGGGGGGGGGACACCACATTTTGGGAATAAATTGCCCATAATATTATTTCCTTGTTTGTTTGTTTGTTTGTTTGTTTGTTTGTGGGTTTTTTGCTCTACTCACCTTTCTGTTGTGGGGTTGCCCCGAGGAGCAGCTGGTAGAAGATGTGGAAGGTCCTCTCGGTGGCGGCCTGGCGGATGACACGAGCCTTCTCCAGGAGGTCTGGTGTCGGTCAAGACGAATTAAGGAACCAAGACTTCATATTTTCATAACGCATTGCTCCCAAGAGAGTGGACAGTGCACATCAAATGCAGTGGTTCATACAGGATGAATAAAGGAACTACGCTTTCTTGGAGTGAGTTGGTCCCGAGAAAGTGGATAGTGCGCATTAAAGGCAATTCAGACCAGTATATCAGACGCGCGAATCCATATTGCGCACTTTCACGCACGGTACGTAATCCCCCTTTGCTCAGTTATAAGTAGCGATCGCAAACTGTCCCAGTTCACGAACGACCGAGTCGAAAATAGTCACGTTCGGAATGTTTGCTATACCAAGGAGGTACTCGAATCATGGTCGAATAGAGATCCATCAGAGATTTTTACGAGCGAAAGTATTACGCAACACGCGTATCTGAATACTTCAATCATACTTATCTTTGTAATGAAAGGGAAATTTGAAAAACCGAACCGGTCCCATGATTTTATTGTTAATACAAATACAACAAGGTATGAGGGAACCGCTAGAATTAAAATTTTATTTTGAGGATTTGGACAATGTTACAAGTCCCTTTAAGGGCAGTGGTGGCATACAGAAAAATTAGGGAACTATTTAAAGCATTTTTAGAACAAAATGCTCCTGTGGGACTGTGGGAGTGACTAGTGCACATCACTTGCAGTGGGGTCAGGACAAAATAGGGAACTAAGTATTTCCTAACGAATTGCCCCCAAGGAAGTGGATAGTGCACATCATGTGTGAATTGATTATGAGTGTCTGTCTGATGAATGTTGTAGTAGTGCCATTGTAAAGCTTTCCGAGAGGTGACTGCCAGTCCTATCATAAGGAGCTTTATAATTAGAAATTTTATTATTATCTTTCATCAGCATGTTGATATTGCTATTTCTTCATTATTTTTTTTTCAGAATTTGCTTTCTTTGTTAATTGTAATTCTTTGAATGTTAATCATAAGGCTGTCATTTTCAAGCACTTATATTAATTGAAGGAGTTGAAAAATGAAGGGCTCAATCTTATTTGTTTTTTTTTCATGATTATTTTGTTTTGCTGCTTTTACACAAGAATATCATATCAACATTGTGGAGGAGTCAACAATTTCAATAGTATAATTCCTGTTTAAAATGTGCATAATAGTAAAAATATTATTAATAATAATAATAATAATAATTATAATAATAATAATGGTGGCTACTTATATAGTGCACGTTCCGTTTTAGGTTTTGTGTGCGTATACACGTATAAGACTGGAGGTCATGTGTGGGAGTATGAGTGTTTGTCTCAGTAATTTTCAGTTTGTTTGTGCAAGCCATTAGTTTCGTTTTTTATGTTAGCATTTATGCAGGTAACTAAATCAAGGTTTCGATTTCAGGAAGTTCCTAATGTTCTTATTTTGAGGAAGTTGAAATGCCGGTTACCGCTCCCACACACTGATTAGCCATTATGAGTGTCAGTTTTAAGTGGCACACTGATTAATCAGTAGACCCAATGCTATTTATACAACCAACCCCATAGCAGCAAAATCCTGAAACATTACTCAAGTTTCGCTTTTGTGAGACCTTTCTAATTGTGAAAATTATTCATCCAAATCGAAAGACATAATCACATAATCATACTTAAAGGGTACCACCACCCAAAAATAATATTCTTATTAAAGAAAGGTAACATCATTAGTATTCCATTCCATCAACAAGTTCACAAAAATATGTTTCCAGAAAAAAAATATATAATTGGAAAACGCATCACCATTCTAAAGCATGCGTTCATGCGGTCTGAATTGCGAAGATAATGTGTGCAGAGCGAATGAATCGCCAGGGAATCTATTGTCTACAAACGTACGCGTGAATAGCATTGGCGCACTCGCAAATGGTTGGCCCGTATGGAACCAGGAAATAGTAGTGGTTCCGTGAGTGGTGGAAATTAATTGCTTTGTTTATGAATTACATTTGCAAAATGTTGGGTATCTATTTGATATCACAAAACGGTACCAAAACATATAATAATGTGTTGTTCTGTGCCTGGTGGTCCCCTTTAAAACTATCAAAAGAAGTTTTGACATAATTAGTATACAATACAATGTTGAACCTGTCTATGGTGACCACCAAGGGGAAACGAGAGAAGCTACTGCAGACAGGTGACCTTTATAGACAGGTTCCATTACATTATGTTTCTCTGTAGAACATCTCATTCGATGACCACTATGTGAAGGTTAGCTGTTATCTATAGACAGGTGGCCACTAAGACAGGTTGGGCTGTATATGAATTGGTTTTGAAATGGCTTCAAATTTTGATGTAAAAAAGTGTAAAGACATTTTTGTATGTATAGGGAGCTAAATGTAGCAATTTTTTTATCAAGATCATACAGTAAGTGTGATTACAGTGATTTCTGATCATAAAAAGCAAGCATGACATCATATACTATACAATGCAATGGGGAATTATAACGGGACTGCGTGTGTACAAAATAAGTTGCGTAATCCACTTAAGAGAGTGTGTTCAATTAATGCGATGCTTCCGATAAGTGACTTGCCGGTCCCAGCTGAGATCTTTATGGGGGGAAAAGAAGAGCACATTATGTATTCATCCAGTTTTGAAGAATTATTAGTGTTATGTCTTCTAATTTGAAATTAAATAATTGGCACTATTTCCATAAAACTATTAAGAAACGTTGTTTTGAATCACAGTATGATTGTTTTTAACCCATTCGATTTTAATCATTGTGTGAACGCAAGCAGGTGGATTGTTCTAATCTAGTTGAATAACTTAGTCACTCTTCCCTATGGTACGAAATGTTGTTTTGAATCGCAGTGTGATTGCCAAGATTGTTTTAATCTAGTAATTTTTTAACCACAGTGTGAAGGCAAGGATTAATCCAATCTAGTTACGTAACTTACTCACACCCGTCCCTTTACAAACATACAAAGCCATGTTTTTCTTTTAACGAAGTATAATTTACAATACACTACGAAACGTTGTTTGACATCAGTGTGAATTTCAAGAGGATTGTTTTAACCTAGTCATTTTGAACCACAGTGTGAACACAAGCAGAGGGATTGTTCTAATCTAGTTACATAACTTAGTCACCCTCTTCCCCTCAAACACACCCCCCTCCTATTTCCTTCCTGTCCCATCAAGCCGCAGGAACTCACAGGTGTCAAAAGATCCACTGAGGATGTTATCACATTTCGGCAACTCAACACCACTATTTTAACGGTTACCCAAGGCTTCATACTACTAACAAATTGGGATGAACAGACAGACAGACAGACACACAGACGGACAGACAGACAGACAGACAAACAGACAGACGGACGGACGGACGGATGGACGGACAACCTGTAGATATAAATGCCTCCTGCCACTTCCTTGGCGAAGGCATCAACATTGCAAAGAAATAGCCCAGAGGTATATTTCAGTTGCCCCAAAAGTTGACGCCCAAATTTCCTATGAATTCATTTGTACATTTCGCTAGCTTGCTTGTTAAAGGATACAGGTCTCGATGCTGGCACCAGAGATGTAGCCTGATGTGTCGAAGTTGATTCGAATGAACTTTCCCTGCATTTTGATAACAAAAGAAAAATGAAAGTATAAAAGGGGTTGTTACTAAACTAAACGACACTTGCACTTTTTATTCTAATCAACTTTCTCTAATTGATATCAGATTTTTTTTTTTTTCATTTTCTCTGCGTACGGGTCAAATACCATTTTGGGCTACCAGCAAATTTGAAAATGTATACAGGCATAATGTTAAATTAAAGTATAAAAGTCAAAATATGTTTTGCAATTATCCTATCATATTAAAATTGCATTTAAGCATTCAATTTATCTTGTATGTCCGTTTATATGATATACTTTGGATATTGTTTATAATATATCTTGTTGAAATAAAAGTAGACAAGCTTACATGCATAATTTGATATCAATTTCAACTGGATAAATATACATCAATGTAATTTATTAAAAATTTGGAAAACAAATAAAACAAATCAAATCAAATCAAATCAATATACTTACGAAACGTGAGGAGTTGTCATTCTTGACGGTCTTGGCGTTACCAAAGGACTCAAGGATGGGATTGGCCTGTAGTAGCTGGGCTTCTAATTCACCCTGGCAAATCAAATTAAATCAAATCAAATAGATTACTCATCATCATCATCATCATCATCATCAGTACATCAAATCAAGGGAATTATTCATTATACAAATTCAATGCCTAAAAACCCGTAACAAAACAAGTGTTAATTTCTTTTCATTTACCGAGAGCTTCTATAAATGTCATCATATTTGATATAAAATCATTGTGAGCAATAGATTAATAAAGTCTATTCGTCATACCAAATTGATTCAGATACATTAGACTAGAATGGAGACCCTTGTTTTAAAAATCCATTAAACTATTTACTTTAAGTTTGATTTTTCAAATATTGTCATATTTAAATATATCCTACAGAACATTTAAGCTTTTACTTTCCTCTTTTCATTCTTTCTTTATAAAAAATTGTATTCCTGGTAATTGCTAAACTGAATATTAGACAAATCTTTTTATAAAAGAGGAGTTATATTTTTCATACAAAGTATCAGTTTCTAATTCTGCTTATTTTTAGTACTATAACTCACTTTCTGTCGATTTAGTGAAGATGTTATTCATGCCTGACATAATTGCTTTGTTAAACGATATCTCCACTTCTAATACTGTTTCACAATTATTGCCCAGACAGATAATTTGAGATTTAAAAAAAAAAAATCTAACTTTTGCTATGGTTCTTTTAATATTCATTTGGTTTTTGCACACAGAGAAATTACTTTTCTACATCAACACTTTAATAATAGTGTTTTGCACACGACTAAATTTAAATTTCTTTCCTATAATAACTCTTCAATTAAGAGCAAAGTTGTTAAAGTTTACACACAACCAAAAACATCCCTTTTATAAGCACTTTATTAAAAAAATTGGAGCTTTTTAAAAATTAATCGTGTTTTCACTGCAAACGAACAGTGCACAAGATACTCACGTTACAAACTTTAAACAAGAAAGAGTACAGTCAACATTTAATTTTAATAGAACTGCAACGTGTGAAAACAACAAACTGGCGATTACACTGAACACTAGACAAATAAAAAGGAGAAAGAATAGATTCAATAGATATATTGCTGGGTAGTCAACTAGCACTTCTTTTCGTGGGATATCTACAGTTTGTAATCACAGCTTTTTATAGAAATTGAAAAAGTAAGTTTCACACTGAGTTACATAGAATTTAAAAATGCATGCATTTTGAAATAGAAAACTGTTTTAATCAGGATATATTGGTTATTCTAAGTATTTTGGGGAAAAAATTAATATGGTGAGCTTTCTCAATTAATGTTACTATTCATTATACTTGTGGGAAGTGTTTATATTATACAGGCCTTCATACTAGTGTGCTAGACAGGTTTTGTGTGCTAGTTAATGGTATAATGCAGTAATAGCAATATTGATCGACTATAAATTGCTATACCATTTAATACTAAACATACTATAACAAAGCTATTGGGCTGGTATGTTTGGGATTTAGAATTGTCTTTAATTTACATCTTTCTAGCTAGATAGGTAACTGTAAGTTTTCACAAAACAGTTCAGAACTTCAGAACTGCGTTAAGTGAATCACACTATAAACTTCTTTTACCTCGAAGATATACCTGAAAAGTTAAAATCATAGTTAAAGTTTGTCAAATTTGAAGTATCGTAGGAAAAATGTGATGTATTGAAGCATAAAATAGTCTATAAGAGAGTGATACTATAATCAATGTAAAAAAAAGTAGATTAAGTCACAAAATATGAGTAACAGTATTATAAAAGATACTGCCAACAGTAATTAAGGTTAAAATGGAGTTAGATTTGTTTCAATCCTATTAAGGCCACAAAATATATGTGTCTAGTCCTAATAATGGACCAAAACTGTTTGATTAACTGTTGGTAAAAAATTAACAGGGAACTCTGTGGGAGCTATTGAAAAGCATGATCGAGAGTGCATGGAAAAATATGAGAAAAAGATGATGAACGAACTAGTGAATATTATTTACACAAAAAAGAAGCTTTTTGTTTATAAAAAAAAAAAAAAACGACAGTCGTGAATACTTACGACGACATTCCGCGAAAGGCTACTCATACTCTGCCGAATTTGATCGGTTTCGTAGAGACGGAAAAAATCCATTTGGAAAATGGAGGGGGGAAAAAAAGGGGGTGTGTCGAGAAGGGGGGGCGTCAAGATGATGTGAAGTTTAAAGGGACAGATGATTTCCAGCATTAAGTAGATGTTGAAGAAGAAAAAAGGTCGATGAAATGGGGGGGGTGGGGTGGGATGATAAAAACAAGAGGGGAGGGTGGGGGAGAAAGAGATACAAAAAACAAAGAAGACCAGTAAAAAAAACACCATTAATCAAGTGTGAACATTTTCGAAAAACGATAACGAATAATTCGGGGAGTATGCGATTATTGGGGACGTACGGTATGCAACTTGCATAAAAGGACAACGCAATGCAAAACAAGAACTGGCGAACGAGAAAAGAAACGAACAAGAAATAAATAAATAATAGATTACATCCGAACAAATGCGCTGAGAAAAGATGGGATCATGAACACGGAAAGTCATCGCACGATTCCGAGGACGTGGGAACAAAGTTCATTCAAGAGTTGGTCATGCGCATGCACTGTGTACTAGTGGGTGTAACTATTGAACGCAACATACTGCACATCACCATCACATTACAAAACCTACGAAACAGTACAATAAAGTAGATTAATGGGTAAATTGAAACGTAAATAAACAAATAATAATGAATTTTAAAGTAAAGTAATAAACAAATAAAATATGAAAACGATTTAATTCCTTATCACGATTGGACGTGGAAAAGAATATCAATCAATCAAAATTTGATTTAATTTCAATACAAAATAAAATTGTAAAGTATCTTATCTTTTCTTTTTCAATGATACACTTTCAATAAATTAAAACAAAATGTCCCTTCTTATGTTGTTCCCTAAAATCTACAGACACTTTTTCTTAATGTATTTTTACATGAAAGAAGTGAAACACTTATATGACATCTTTCTCTGTTTGGCTGCTACCTATCATCAAACTGAAATCGAAACAACTTTTAAGTTGGGGATAAAATAAAACAAAATTAACAAGCACTCAACTTCGATAGAGGCTCCAGATATGGTACACAGCAGCAGTAACCCAATATTAAATTGCTGGTTGCAATATCAAGTGACAGTTTTTGTTTTGCTTTCATTAACGACAGCACTCGTACCAGTACCATTCTCTTAAATTTCACTTGGTACATTGACTACAATCATCGCACCTTTTCTGAGTTGACGCTAACACAGATACAGTAATTAAACTGTTCTACTGACCCTCCCCTTTTATTTAATTTTGTTGCTATACGTGTGAGGTAAACTTAGAATTTGATTAATTTTCCTCCTTTTTTTTCCAACAAAACATATCCATTGACTCAATTGTTCACTTCAATAAATCATTTTATGCAACACTGACTGGTCAAGGAGATATGCTTCTGAAGTGATAAATAAAAGTAAAGCTTAATATAATACCAAACTGCAGACAAAGTTACAAATCAGAACTTTTAAAAATGCACAAGTATACTTATTTATTATATACTGTAAAAAGTTAGATATATAAGTAATATGAACATTGATGTGCAGTGGATTAACCCAAAATGCGGTAAGTAATGAAGGGAAGAAAAAAAAGAACATTCCAGGGGGGTTTTTTTAACCAGCAACCAGCAAAGATTTAATATGTCTTTTAAAATCAAAAGGCATTCTTGAGGTAGCAAAAACACCAACGAGATTAGTGAATATCAACAAACTTTGTGTAAATATTATGAAACATACATCTATTAAATGCAATTGGTGCATCAGTTATAAAACACAACTCCACTATATATCGAACAGCAAATAAGATATTTTAATAAAACTAAATCAAACTTGCGACGACGTTTCTTCTCACATACCGCATTTGGTAACTGGTAAGTTACTTTTTTTTTCCTAATCCTATTTCCGACTATGTCCTGAAAGAAACGAGTGGGGAACAACAAGAGAGTTGACATGGTAGACAACAAATATATCTATATATCTGATCATCGCACTATGAGATAAGGGGTGGGGTAAGGTCTATGGGATGAGGTGGGGTATGAACTATCTATGAGACCAGGGGGGGTGTTGTACAAAGATTCAAAGTTGAACTTAACTCTTATGTTGGACCTAACTATTATGGAAAGCCGTTAGTTTCTTTGTAACATGTTTAAAACAGTTCTTTTGAAAAGGCATATAAAGTTTGATAAAAATCAGTCAATTTTTGTTTTTATAATCAAGGAGCCTCGAAAAAATTGATATAAATTTTTGTTGGAAGTTCCAAATACTTGCATTTTTTGCTTTTGAATATGTTTTATTTCGAGACTACAAATGGCTATTCATAATTGTTAAGTCCAACTTAAGAGTTAAGTTAAACTTTGAATCTTTGTGAAACACCCCTTAGGGGTAGGGAATGAACTATGGGATGGGGTAGGGTGTGGAGGGAGAGGGGAATAGAATGGTGAAAGGGAAAATTGCCTAGTATAGGAGGGATGTGAAAATAGTGAAAGTGGTGGGTGGAGGGGGGATGAGAAGGGAAAAGGGAAAAGTGAGAGATCAAGGGGCTAGTCGAAGAGGAGGGGGTGAAGAGTGAAGGGTTTAGGAAGAAGGGAACGATGAGGGGAGCTTGGCGATGGATGGAAGATGGGAGGGAGGAAGGAAGGAGGGAAGATTACATCTTCTAGGGAGAGTGGGGGAGGAGGGGGGGGGGGGGTTATCATTCGATAACAATACATGTACGGTCAATTCATTCCTTACTTCGAACATTCAGACGAGTTACTGAAGAAAAACTCTTACAAATAAAATAACATACAATTTAACATCAAAGTAATCCTAAAAAGTCCTCATATTTCATTCAATGCTCCATCAAAACCCTTTTGAATTCCAATCTCATGAAATTGTGTCTTTCATGCGAAATGTTCAGACCACCCCCATTTCCACTACAGCTCTCATCAAATAACTTTTGAAATGTCATCCTTTATCTCAAACAAATAGTTATTCCTTTCAAAATTACATACTGCTTTCCTCAATTTTCTCATTTGCAAGGTGTCATTTTTCAAGTGAAAAAAATACATGGGGGCTCGGGACGAATTTGCCCCCGAAAATAAAAATAGAGCCCCTGAATTTTGCTTCGAGTTTAATCTGGCAAAATTTGAGATTGTCATTTTCATGCAGGCAAGCTTGAAAAGTTACTTAGCCCCCGACAAATCCTTTTTATTTTTTTCCCTGCATTTTTCCAAGCATCTGAGACAAGCCACAACTTATTCAACCCCAACACAAGACACATAATCCCTTCATTCGAATACAAAAATATTACAATCTCCCTTTTAAAAAAAAAATGTAAAAAACGTATTTGATTAAACCTTGTGACATTCATAAAATGTGAAGATCTTGATATATGCTTCATTTGAATTATATCAATTGATGGGTAATTGTTGTACTTGGTAGTATGTATATATAGTCATTAATATGCAGTACAGTATGCTGAACCTTTCTTTCTTTTATTTAAATTTCTTACAGCGCATAGAGACATATATATGTGATATGCGCGTTATAAATACATTATTATTATTGATGGGCAATGTCTCTTATTATTTTCAATATTGTATACATTTCATGTAGCCTTTGTAATTTTTCTGTACATATATATAGGTGGAACTATATGTAGTTTGAAAATAATGGCACAAAATTATTCTGGCATGAATTGAGAAAGATTGTTTTAGGTATTCAATTGGTCATAGTATCTTGATACGTGTGATATATATATGAACATATATGATGGAAATGTCTAATATGATAATAATTATTGAATGATGTCTCGGTACTAATCATTGATCACTATTCTATCATGTATTCCTACTTAAAGTAGGGAACTAATGGATATGTGTATGAATAATAGACATACATGTATAATCACATATGAAATTTCGAATAACCACCTGTTGTTTTGAATATATAATTATAACAAACACATAAATCTGATCATTGATAGTTAATGGATGTACAGTTACAATGATATAGAGTCCAATTATACATGTAGTTAGTTCTGCCTGTTCAAAATTATTCTCTTCCAATTTCTTTGTCAAAGTGTGTAAAATGAAATAAATGTTCAAATCTATTTCTCAAAGGAAATAATAATTTGATGTATCAGATTATCTCGTAAAAGATTACAGACACAATTGATTTTCCTTTCTTCCTTTTTTTTGGAAACACAAGAGAAAACTAAGCCAAACAACCCAAAATAAATAATCATACACAAATATATATAAACAAACAAAGATATTTAAGAATTTCCATCACCCGTTTAACCAATCAAATTAGAATGAAAGTTCAATGTATAAATATAATGCAGTGTGGTATGTCTCGGATTAAAAACATGATGATGTTATAATAATATATAGGTTTTCCCGTCCATTTTAACACTTTTTTCATTAAATTTTATAAATTTGTACTTCAACTTCATCCCGAGAAGACAAGAATGTGCCAATGCCAACTTCAATTTCGTCTATTGTCGACCAATTTCACAAAATGTCCATTCAATTTAGTCGTTGGTCACGCATGTTCATCGATCACAATTCAAATTCGTCGGTCACAGTTGCTGAACACATCTATGACTAACGAATTTGAATTGTAATGGACGATAATGTGTGACAAATTACTCAATTGAATGGACTTTTTATGAAATTGGTCGAACTCTAGACAAAATTGAAGTTGGCATTGGCACATTCTCGGCTTCTCATGACGAAATTGAAGTACAAATTTATCAAATTGAATGATAAGAGTGTTAAAATGGATGGGAAAAACCTATAATAACAGATGTACCATAGATGCCCTGTACAGTATATAATCTATAATGATGAAATGAATAGGAAGTACTAGTAGTCCATAAAAACCTACTAAAGATGATGTGGTTTGTAAAAGTATGATAATGTGTGACTTAATAAGTGTTTGAACTGATTGAAAAATGATTGACCGAGTACAAAATATATATATGAAAAAAAAGGTTTATTAAAAAAAAGAGGGTTTTATTCTCTTTTTGTCCGTCATCTTACCTGCTACTCTCCATAAGAAAAGAAAAGAAAATTTTGAAGAAAGAAAGAAAAGTAATAAGAGAGAGGGGGAAACAAAACAGAAGATATGTTGCTTGGGGTTATTCACGGGAACAAAATCTTTAAAAGTTATCTTTAAAAGTTCAACAACAAAAAATGATTCAGAACAGAATCCTGAACTAAAAATCAACTTCAAATCCAAGTCAAACGGGGCACATAGGAGCAAAAGGCTACTGTAAACTAAAAGAACTTTTAATGCAACTGCGCAATTGTAAACGGGAGGAAATCATAGAAATTTTTGGTTGAAATTAAAAATAAAATAAAAACACTGCATATTGATGCATCCATTAGAATGCAAGGTATTAAATGGAGTTTACTCAGAAAAACAACAATACAAATTTAGAAAAAGAACAGAAAAATGCTAGATAAAAACTATATTTAAACTAATTAGTACCACAGCAGTGGGCAGGCAAACACGAACCCCAAATGTTGCAAATGAAAGATAGATGTTGTTCATTTAATTTTAAGTAGATATAAACGATGTATTCATATTAATCAAACTACAACTAAGCATTCTTATGAAATCAATTTCACAAATTGAACATCTATCGCAAAACCTACGCTGACTAAAATTTGTTGAAAATGTAGAAAAATAATGATTCATGGCCTAATAATTATTCAGCAAAAAATGTTTGTTTAATCTGTTCTTTACTAGATTTTGCAACCCCATAGAGTTAATACAGGATCCACCAGATTCCTGCAGACAATGGGTTAAAAGACTGAAAAAATATTACATTGCTGTTCTATTTGATTTGCTTGGGATATATGAACAATCATGTGTTTGTATCAGGTTCACTCTGTTAGTTTCTTTCTTTTTTTCTCTTCTTTTTTCTTCAAAGATCCAGAACTGTTCATCTGACAGGCTATTGAAAACTATTTCAGTTGGAATTCCTTAAAAGTTGTCAAAACTGCTTCAAAAGAGCTTCTTTCAAGTAAATCCAAGTTAGCCCTGGAAACATTCAGAACATTCAATCAGGGGGAAATGCAAATCGCAAATTAAATGCTTGCTTGCAAGATCCTTGAAGACATCAACTCAAAGGCAAACCTTGAAAGGGGACAATATAGGTTGCACAATGGTTGGTTAAAAGAAGAAGAAGAACATTTGACAACTGTGAAAGATCCTCTGAGGGACTCAGGGCAATTTACCCAACAAAATGCCAGCAAAGAAAAATGTCTTTAGAAGTAAATACTTGTTTACTCAAGGGATTTGACTGTTCAACATGATTCAGTATGTTATTTTAATGTAGTACAGTTTTAAAAAGTGATGTTTAACATTTTTTTAAAGTGGCCCCTGAGAGTGCAACTTTTCTCCCATGACCCCATTTCTCAAACTCAACTCTATATAGTTCCATTTTGTAGAAACTGTTGTATGATTTCTATCCGTGGTGAGAATCGGAAAGTGCACTTAAAATCTGATTATTATGTGATGTGTTTTTTATGCTGTAAGGCTTTGAAAGGCGGGATTAAGAAAATAATGAAAAGAACCACTGAAAATACAACTTCTTCCCCCGATAACCCAATTACTCAAAGACTAAAACACTACAGTCCCAACCTGTAGACAATTTTGTAGAGTTTCCATTCTTGCTGACAAATTAAAGCGAGGCCTTTAATCTGTTTTTTTTATTTTTTATTTTTTTTAAATGGGGAAAGTCGCATGTGTGATTAGGAGGACTTTCATTTATAAGCCATAAGGCAGCAGCAGCAGACCTTTAGGGCCTTTAGGGGATGAGGAATGAGTAAGTAATTACCCACCGAATCCTTGGGAGGTAATTATGTTGTCTTCATTTAAAATAACATTCACGACTAGCACAACTACTCACATAGATATAAATAAATGCATCCACTTTGCATTTACACTTACCCCAAGATTCGGGGAACCCTCCTAAGCTAAGGTTAGGATTAAAGTCTTCATTTAAAATAACACGACTAGCAGAACTCACACACCTCTGCATCTACACTACCCCCAAAATTCAGGGAACCATCCGAACGGTCAGGTTTAAATTTAACCCAGCATTTTTATTTGTCATTATAGTGGATGATACTGATAGGTAGTTGTAACGCTGTTAGGTAAACAAAAAATCCCGGCCCGTTCTCGGATCGTTAGAATTCTATATCGCTAACGAGATCTCGGATCGGATCGGATCTCGGAGAAAAAAAATATTGCAATTTGCTCTGAAAAAATGCAGCGTTGTAGACTCATCTTTCTTGTTTTATATGGCAAAAATATTAATAATAATGACGTTTCGAGGCATGTACATATCAATTTTTACGGAAAAATAATATTCAGATTATTCAGAGTTTCGCAAGAAAAGTATTTTTTCGATGGTTTGTTCGGCATCGCACCACACGTTTCACAGAAACTCAACCCGCCAATCGCGTGGAAAACCGCGCTTGTGAGCCACTGCCGGGCCACTGCCCTCAAAAATCGGCTATAAATTACCCTTTTAGGGAACCACACAATTCTGGTAATCTACTTACATGATAACATGGCATCTGAAAGCCGAACAGAATACAAAATAACCCCCCAAATCAAAGACAAAACTGCTGAATTATCGATATATTTCCAAAGAAAAAAATCGGATTACGGACGGCTAGGCCTCGAGAGAACTCCAATGAGTTAGCTAGCTATAGCTTGCATGCACATGCAACAAGTTATTAGGCGTTAATTTGGTCGTATTACTTTGTGTGTGTTATGGTGAACGTTTTTTCTTACGCGAGATCCCTCCGAGATCCATCCGCCGAAAATTGGGGAATTCCCGGCGGCGGATCTATATCTGCACACGCAATTATACAAGCAAACGGGAGCGGTGTAGTAATTTTTTATCGATATTTTGCGCAATTGTTTTCATTGTTTAGGGGCATATTTTTGTTTCCGCCCAGCTATCAAACGCCAAGAAATCATGTAAGTAGAATATCAGAACATTTTTAAATGTGCAAATGACAATAAAACGTATTCAGAGCCACATTTTGAATGCACTGGCTTATTAGCTCGATCATACAGACATCCAACAGACGTCTCCCCTCGAGTATCGGCGTAACTTTGATTGCACATCCGTCCACAACATCGTTCAAATGACTAGCAATTTCGCGCATCCTGTTCAATTTTCGACTGCAAAACGAACTGACGAACCAAGAATTTCTCCAAAATAACCACTCATAAAGTAAACAATATTGATTTCCCCATTTCTTATTTAAATTACACTACTTAATGGACTGTCAAACATACACATGTTCAATTATCACTGGAGAAAATGGGTCGGCAAAATCTTCCGATATTTTCTACCGAGAAAAAATATTTCTCGGATCCGTCTCGGAATCGGCTCGGAAGCCATTACCGCCGGGATCTCGGATCGGATCCGGATCGGATAACAGCATTAGGTAGTTGCTCAAAGTTGGCAAACAAAATCTAAAGATACTCTATGAATCGGAAGATATTAGGGCAAGTGACAATGTCCTTTGATCTAGTTTGTTTTATTCGATCTAGTTTATTCAATCTTTAATAAAAGAATGTAATTGCCCAAAAGGGACAATGATTAAAAGAAAACATTACTTGTGCCAAAGGGTTGCGCGATCACGTCCTTTGGGAGGGGGGGGGGGGGGGGGGGGGGGTTCTACAGTATCTAAACTCAAAAATTGAGCTGCAAGTCAACAAATTATTTATCTTCAACGTTATTGACTGCATCAGGCAAAATTGACTTTCGATTTCAAAGACGATTTTCCATCAAAGTTGATTATTTTATTTGGCATGTATGTTGTTTGTACCATCACTTTGATTCAACACTGTACAAACGGCTTGCGTGACCACTTTCCCCTCCAAAGTGACATATAGAATATCAATATCCGCTATCTGATCTGTACTGCGTCTACCAGCAAATTAAATATATATATTGAGTACAGTAACAAAAACAGTTTTCATAACAGATGAAAACATGAATGCCTTTTTCTATTATTATCACTTTCGTGTTCGCAGGAAAGGGAAATCTAATATTGCCATTTTATTTATTTGCCATAAGAAATAAGCTTACTGAAATTAAAACTAGGTATTTCGTATGAATATATACTTTTAACGATTCTATCCTTTTGAGATCTACCTGTCTATCAAGACAAGAAAATAAGATGCGTGAGTCATGATTCCAAATGTGGTATCAATGTCATTTATGAACTGAATTCTTGAAAATGGGGCACTTCAATATTTGTATTCATTTTGCTAAATATCGTTCTTGAAATCTAATTTAACAATTCCATTTTGGTTTCATACATATTTTTTTTTTCACTGAGATGTTATTCCTACTTAAGATGTTGATGTATTTGATGACTGTAAACAAAAAAATTGATTTGAAAAAACTGCAACGTAGGTAGGAACTCCTATGAAATACGAGTAAAAGAAAGAACCTTCCCCAAAAAAATAACTATCATAATTACAGAATTTTGTCTAATATTCGTTTGAACTCACTATCATATACTTGTAGGACTATGGAATAGGAGTGTGGAATAGGAATAGCTAAATCTTTTGAAAGAATAGGGACCATTGCATGTACACTGTAGAAAGGGGTAAATCTTTAACGTGCATTTGCTCATAACCTAGGCACAACTATATACTACAAAAAGGGAAAACAGCCTACATATGAACATATGTTGTATTAAACTAAATTGGACACAAAAATAACTCGCAAATGGAAATATGCAGCAGGCAATAAAATGATAAGGAACTAATAAAGGGATAAACACTTCCAATATTTGGAGAAATCAACTAAACATGCCAAATAGGGAAACTAAATATTCAAAAACAAGATATAAAGAAAAAATGAATAAAACGCCAACAATAGAAAACCAATAACTACTAATAAAATTAAAACTCAAATATTCCAGCAACATTGCCATGCATTTAACTCTCCATGCTGAAACGATGCACAAAACACCAAGTCTCTGTATTTAAATTTGCACAATGTTGCATTTGATTTAAAATGAGACTTGTATGCGATGGAATTGGGCTGAAACACAAAGTGGTGTTTATTCATCAACTGTTTATAAATGCAACACCCCCCTGAAATAAGAGAAAAGATCCAAAAAGAGGGCATGGATTCTATTCAATCATCTGTTTTTACTGTCTAAAAATTAGATTGCTACATGTATTTCATTATGAATTTAATTCTTGAATCTTGTAAAGGCTGACAATTAACTTTGAATTTGTTAAGTATCTAAAAAAATGTAAACTGTAAGAAATAAAATTGTTTCACAAAAAATAACAGTTTGCTTGGAACTTCAGAACAAAACTGTAACTTCAAAAAAAATAAGCAAGTTTTCAAATAAGTAAATTCACACAATGTCAACTCGGACAATATGAATGTCATGCTAAATAATATAATCCATGCAATTCTGAAATAAAATAAATCATCTGGTCATTTATAAATCATCTTTTAATCATACAAAAAGAAATCAACATTTGAGGGGGGGAATTTACATATGAATCGTAAACATCACTGATAAGTTTTCTTTCAATAATTCATATTCAATCAAAATGGAAACTTGTTTTCAACTGTGACTAATATCTTATTAAGAACATTGGAGTTTAATGAAGCTTTCAAAAAGTGTGGCCTAAATCAACTAAAAATAATTCTGCATAATTCTAAGTTTTCATCGATTAACCTCTTATTACTAGTTGCCATGTCATGTGATATTGCATTAATTATTAGCTACAAGGCATCTTTATTACTTTTTAGCTGCATGTCAACTGCCATTAAAAAAAAAATAGGATATCCTCCTAGTGTATTCAGATTTATGGTTAATTTATCTGACAAAAACATTTATGGTCTTTTTTTCTTAAAGGGATCTAGTAACTTTGTTGAGATGTGCAAAAACTGATGAATGGTTGATGCAATGTATACTGTTGTTATCTCATATGTCCTCAGGGTATTGTGTGAAAATTTCAGGTCAAATGGACAATGTATGGCCAAGTAATGAGCGAAAATGCAAAGTGATATTGGGTGATATTCACCAACTCACTGCATTCACTTTATACAGGGATGAAAATCTCGCCCGGAGATTTTCTTATCTAAATACTTCAATCATACATATCTTTGTAATGAAAGGGAAATTTGAAAAACCGAAAGCTGTCCCATGATTTTATTGTTAATACGAATACAACAAGGTATAAAGGAACCGCTAGAATTACAATTTTATTTTGAGGATTTGGACAATGTTACTAAGTCCCTTTAATCCAAATGAATTTTTTCTACCAAGAAATGCTTCATTCCAGAAATGTATCCAATAGATATAACTTATTTGTTTTTTTAAGTAATGCAGCTTGAATAAACATTGATTGTGTCACTTAGCCTAGATACTTGTCTGAAATTAGCTTTTTATGGCAAGTTTTTGAGTTGCAGTTCGTATAGTCTAGGATACCAGGCTAGTGAAGATATTTCTCTAAAAATGAAAACCAGGTATGAAAAGCATAGATCTGTATCTGTATGTAGTAATATGAGTCTTGAACATACTGGGGGCTAAATATCAATTCATGTCCTTTGTTGGCAAATTTATTTTGTATTGTATTCTGAACTAATGATATTTTGGCATAGTTACATTTCTTACTAAAACTAGATGGATCTTCGACTGCGCGCAGTCGAAAATGATGCCTCCGCCATTACGCAATTTATTTATATCAAGCCCAAATCAACATGTACATTGAATTAATTCTGTCAACTCAATTTTGATGGTACTCTGTCTTTTAGATCTTGACGTATCACAATTATGAGCTATAAGTGACCTTGACCTTTGCCCTCATGACCCCAAAATATAATCAGCTCATTGGCTCTCCAAGGAACATACATGTACCAAGTTTGGTCAGAATCTGTCAATCCCTTCTTGAGATAACGCGATCACGAGCTATTTTTGCATATATCATGAGCTCTGTGACCTTTGACCTTTGACCTCATGACCCCAAAATCTAATCAGATCATTGGCCCCCAAAATACATACATGTACCAAGTTTGGTCAGAATCCCTCAATCCGTTCTTGAGATAACGCGATCACTAGCTATTTTTGCATATATAATGAGCTCTGTGACCTTTGACCTCATGACCCCAAAATCTAATAAGATCATCGGCCCCCAAGATACATACTTGTACCAAGTTTGGTCAGAATCTGTCAATCCCTTCTTGAGATAATCGATCACGAGCTATTTTTGCATATATAATGAGCTCTGTGACCTTTGACCTTTGACCTCATGACCCTAAAATCTAATCAGATCATCGGTCCCCCAAGATACATACATGTACCAAGATTGATCAGAATCCATCAATCCGTTCTTGAGATAACGCGATCACGAGCTATTTTTGCATATATAATGAGCTCTGTGACCTTTGACCTTTGACCTCATGACCCCAAAATCTAATCAGATCATTGGCCCCCCCAAGATACATACATGTACTACGTTTGGTCAGAATCCGTCAATCCGTTCTTGAGATAACGCGATCACGAGCTATTTTTGCATATATAATGAGCTCTGTGACCTTTGACCTTTGACCTCATGACCCCAAAATATAATCAGATCATTAGCCCCCCAAGATACATACATGACCCAAGTTTGGTCAGAATCTGTCAATCCCTTCTTGAGATAATCGATCACGAGCTATTTTTGCATATATAATGAGCTCTGTGACCTTTGACCTTTGACCTCATGACCCTAAAATCTAATCAGATCATCGGTCCCCCAAGATACATACATGTACCAAGATTGATCAGAATCCATCAATCCGTTCTTGAGATAACGCGATCACGAGCTATTTTTGCATATATAATGAGCTCTGTGACCTTTGACCTTTGACCTCATGACCCCAAAATCTAATCAGATCATTGGCCCCCCCAAGATACATACATGTACTACGTTTGGTCAGAATCCGTCAATCCGTTCTTGAGATAACGCGATCACGAGCTATTTTTGCATATATAATGAGCTCTGTGACCTTTGACCTTTGACCTCATGACCCCAAAATATAATCAGATCATTAGCCCCCCAAGATACATACATGACCCAAGTTTGGTGAAAATCCGTCAATCGGTTCTTGAGATAACGCGATCACGAGAACGGGACGTACGTACGTACGTACGTACGGACGGACGGACAACCCGAAAACATAATGCCTCCGGCTACTTCGTTGCGGAGGCATAAAAACAACATCTTATAAAGAATGGGGAAATATCTTCATCAGCCTTGTACGTAGCCTACACACAATTAAATTGCAAATTTGTTAAATAATTAAGGGTTAATCACTACTTAACTATCATTTGTTTCATTATAAACTATCAGAAACTGAATGATTGTTTGCTTAAATAAACTATTTAGACAATTGATTCTTATCAATCGTTAATAATAATAATGCTTTTGGCATAAAGGGGAAAGGTCATGAAGGTGAATGTTAATGTACAGTATGCCATCACGATGTGATTCTTGTGGGTTATAGGTCAAAATACTTGTTTGACTTCAAGTGCATGTACACACTCCACTCAATTCTACAAAATCTGTGGTATTCATGCAATGAAAGATTCCCAGAATTTGTACTCCAATATTGACCAAAATAGTACAATAAGTTGAATCACACCAATGTATCGCCTGCTTATCGTACAAAGTGACATTTTTTAAACACATTTTGGGCTTATGTTATCAAAAGAAAAGATATGTTTGAAGAACATTTTGAAACACTGATTTGGGGCTGGACAAATCTATTTGAACACATCCCGTATTGAATCACGCATACCCATCATTTCATGAACCTTCACGACCCATTCCCTTTAGATCCACCAACCTTAGGGGTATTTGTGTTATTAGCACTTACTTGTATACTGTGGATGGTGGCTTGGCCCTTGCCCCCCTTGCTGGCAGCAACGTGTGCAAGGTACTGGATGACTTTCTTGGTGTTCTCTGTCTTGCCTGCTCCAGACTCACCACTGTGAATTGATTCATATCATATAGATAATTGATTAATTATTGCAATGATTTAATTATAGGTTGTAAAGGCTGCTTTAATACTGAACATAATTTATGATCACTTTTCAGTGGCAAGACCTTGTTTCCCCTTGCTGGCGGCCACGTGTGCCACAAGGTACTGGATGACTTTCTTGGTGTTTTCTGTCTTGCCTGCTCCAGACACACCTCTGTAGGTTGAATAAATATAGATATTTAAATAAAAGCAAATGCTAAGGTGATGGAGGGGTGGAGGAGGATGAAAAGGAGGATGAGAAAGAGGAGGTAAAGGAGTACATTGAGGATGAGGAGATGGGGCAGGTGGAGAAAGAGAAAAAGGTGGAGGTGGATGAGGAGGAGATGGAGGAGGAGGAGGTAGAGATGGAGGTGGGTGAGATGGAGGTGGAGGAGTGGACAGGGGCGTCGATCTGTTCGGAAAACACAATGCATTGGGGGGGCGAGCATTGTTTGTGAACAATAGCTCGCCCCCCCAATGTATTGTGTTTTCCGGACAGATCGACGTCCCTGGGAGTGGATGTGATGGAGGAGGTGAAGGGATGAAGGGTGATGATGAGAGAGCGGAGATGGAGGAGTGGACGAGATTCGGGAGGCGGAGGAAATGGATGTGGAGACGGTGGAGGAGGTGAAGGGTGGAAGAGTGGTTGAGATGTAGGAAGTGGAGGAGAATGAGGAGGTTTAGTTGGTGGAGATGGTGGAGGATATGGAGGATGTGGAGGAGATGGAGGAGGTGAATGGTGGATGCATGGGTGTGATGGAGGAGATGGAGGAGGATGGGGAGATGGAGAAGTGGAGGAGATGTAAGGTAGATGGAGGAGGTTGAGGTTGAGGAGATGGTGGAGATGGTGGAGATGGAAGAGGTTGCAGAGATGAATGAGGCGGAGATGAAGAAGGAGGTGGAGGAGGAGGAGGAGGAGGAGGAGGAGGAGGAGGAGGAAAATAAAGATAATGTTATCATTGTAGTGATGAAGTAAAGATAAGTTTATTTCTCTGCGCTACAGCGTATAGCAGAGAAATGATGTTTGTGACAGGCAGGTCGTTAAAGCGACATCTTTGTATGGAAGCCAGTGGAGCGAATCCGTTGATTCGCGCGGGCTTTTTTGAATAGGTTCGGTATGTGGCCGAGGAGGGTGACATAGTCATGTATTGGAAGGGGTAGTCATTCTACGTTTGTCAGTCAGATCGTTAACACATACTGCGCAGCGTATAGCTAGTTCTCTTTTTTTTAGGGCGTTGTCATCGAGCTACAATGGACGCTTCGGGCGTTTTAAATACCGTCAAGGAGCAAGTTCAGGCGTCCCGTTTTCTCGCTGTTGGAAAAGCTGGATGAGCTTGTTACCCATAAGTTAAGTGCATTTCAATTCAGTTACGAATCGTATTAATATGAATTTAGTGGAAATTCAACTGTTAAAATTGAGTAGATAATATGCGGTTCTATGACTTTAGAGAGATTCGGTAGTAGCATAAAGTTGGTTTGAAATAAACACTACGTTATTCGAAGTGAAGGCTGCTGTGTGAGCTTCGGCTAAGGGCCTTTTGTCCGAAGGTACATGAATATTTTGTTATTCTTTATATATTTCACTTGTGATTCTACGTTTTTGTGATATTAATGCACTGTGGTTATACCTATTTACCGTTTTTTTTTAGGAACCTTGTACTTGGAGCACAAGCAGAAGCTAATGAAGATCGCAGATCAGTCACCCTATGGATGGGGCACCGTGGTGGAGTACGAAGCCAACGTTCTGGCCTTCGATTCGGTCGACGAGAGAAAGATTGAAGGCCGAGGTCATGACGAGGGGCAATGCGGCATGAATGGACCGACTAGGAGGCTGCATAGGGGCAGCGGGTTCCTGCCATACACTACAACGCCGTCGTCTCGACGGGTTGCTTCAGGCAGGACCCAGCAGGCCAGTGCAGTCCGGGGACGTCCGGATGAAGGGTGACGTCGGGTTTCCGTCGGAGGTCGGGCACCCGTTTTGCGTGCGGGAAGCCGGGGTATTGGCGTTTTTGGTGTCGAGAGGTCACACGTGTCAAGGGCAGGCAGTGAGGCAAAGATAAGTACTCAACCATTACCTCAACATCATTATGTTGATTATTTTGCCACATGCAATTATGCTGAATTTGTGTCATTCACTGTGGGTCGTTTGACGGCTGTTAATAGTTATGGGGGAATGGCACGAAATTACGTTTTAAGATGTGATTGATGAGGGGTACAGAATGCCCTATCATGTTTTGCCCGGGCAGATTGATAGTAATAGAATAGTAAAAATAATAATAACCATAGCCATATTTTATTTTAAATTGATTAGTTGCATATTGCACAAAGTCGGAAACGTTTGTAACCTGGTCCATGTGAAGGAATTGGCTGCCGTTGGTGGGCGGATTATTTCCATTCACACCGCAATGGGTAAGATTGTTCAATTGAAGACGAGGGAGATTTTCAATTGTTTGAATGGCAGAGCCAGTTGGCAAGCACCCGTCAAGCTCAGTAAGGGAGTAGTCTCTGAATTGTCTTTTTGGTTGCAAAAAGTGAATTGCTTGAACGGGGTGGAGCTAAGTAGCATTAATGAATGCATGTTCTCAGTTTTTTACTGATGCCTCTGACACAGGATATGGTGGGTTTACCCACGTCGAGGATGAGTTGCTTGAAGCAACAGGCTTGTGGTCATTTGACGAAGCCCGCAGAAGCTCCACTTGGAGAGAGCTGGAGGCGGTGAAGAGGGTTTTGCTTTCATTTGTGAAAAGGTTTGAATACAGTTCAGTCCAGTGGCATACCGATAATAAGAACGTGGTGTAAATAATTTAGTATTTAGTAAGAAGGGTGATTTGCAACAGGTAGCCATGGAGATTCATGGTGAGTGTGAAAAGCATGATGTGCATTTGTCACTCGTTTGGGTAAAGAGGGATGATAATGTGCATGCGGATTTTTTGAGTAGATTTACTTGAGGTTGTGCACCACGATATGTTGGGCTTGGGTTTTCTTAATTGTAGAAAATATGAGTCGCTGGAAACCCATTACCTGCCAGAAGTAGCTTGGCCTGGTCTGGAACATGGCTGGAGGGTATGTATATGCATATATCTCACGAAAGGGTTGAGAATCGATGAAATTATTCTTTTGTACATTGTTGAATTTCTGGAATGGTTGTATCCTAGCTGGTCCAAGTGAATGAATTGGCGGGCTTTGGTGGCCGGATTATTCTATGTATACCGCGATAGGTAAGCTTGTTTAAATGAAGGTAAGAGAGATTTTTAATTGCTTGAATGGTTGAGCCAGTTGGCAAGCACCCGTCATGCCTAGTAAGGAAGTAGTCTTCGGATTGTCGTTCGGGTTGCAACAACTGTTACTTGCCTGAACGGGATTGGAGTAATGGTATTAAGATATAAATGTCCTTTTTAATGCCTCCAGCACAGTATATGGTGGGCACACCCACGTTGAGGATGAATTGCTTGAAGCAACGGGCAGGTGGTCATTTGTCGAGTCCCAAAGAAGCTCCACTTGAAGTGAGCTGGAGGCTATAAACATAGTGCTGTTTTTATATGTAGATACGAAGATGAATTGCTTGAAGAAACGGGCATGTGGTCATTTGACATGGCCCATAGAAGCTCCACCATGAGAGAGCTGTAGGCAGTGAAGAGAGTTCACTTCCGTTTTTTATATGTAGATATGAAGATTTAATTGCTTGAAGCATCGGACAGGTGGTCAGTCCACGAGACCCATAGAGGCTCCACTTGGAGAGAGCCGGAGGCAGTGAAGAGTTTGCCGTTTTTATTTGTAAGATATATTTGTGTATAGTTTAGTCCAGTTTAGAAGGTTAGTAAGCATGGTAAGAAGGATGTTTTTGTGATAGGTAGCCATGGAGATTTATGATATGCGTAAAATGCATGGATGTACTTCATTGTGTCACCCTTTTGGGTAAGGAGAGATGCTAAGTGTCAGATCTCTCGTTTGAGATGGGGGTGTCCTGGTACAAGTGGAATAGATGCTTTTGAGCATAGTTGGGAGGGATATATTAATTGATTGGTCCCTCCACTAAGATTGATTGGAAAAATTGTATACAAAAAAAAAAGTTTGTTTGGGAATAAGTAAATGTCTTTGATAATTTTATTGTGGAAATCGGCCTCCTTTTGGCCGAAGTTGTGTAAGGATAGTAATTTGTTAGTTTTTTGGTAGATGTGAAGAAGATTGACTCCGGTGGGGCAAGGAAAGGCAGAGGAAATAACGGATTCTTTGGTAATCCTAACTATTCCTTTAAATTAGTGGCTTTGAAAGTTCGTTTCTAATGCAATGTTTTGCTCTTTCAGGTTAAGACCTGGATCAGACGATCAGCTCTATAGGATACTAAATGCATGGATGTACTTCATTGTGTCACCCTTTTGGGTAAAGAGAGATGCTAAGTGTCAGATCTCTCGTTTGAGATGGGGGTGTCCTGGTACAAGTGGAATAGATGCTTTTGAGCATAGTTGGGAGGGATATATAAATTGGTTGGTCCCTCCACTAAGATTGATTGGAAAAATTGTATACAAACAAAAGTTTGTTTGGGAATAAGTAGATGTCTTTGATATTTTTTTTGTGGAAATCGGCCTCCTTTTGGCCGAAGTTGTGTAAGGATATTAATTTGTTAGTTTTTTGGTAGATGTGAAGAAGATTGACTCCGGTGGGGCAAGGAAAGGCAGAGGAAATAACGGATTCTTTGGTAATCCTAACTATTCCTTTAAATTAGTGGCTTTGAAAGTTCGTTTCTAATGCAATGTTTTGCTCTTTCAGGTTAAGACCTGGATCAGACGATCAGCTCTATAGGATACTAGCGGTCGGTACCACTTATAGCAAGAGCATGGCTACGCATCTGGTCATGTGTAGGAGTGAGAGGGCTTCGAGGACGTATTATAGCGCTTTCTCTAGATGGGAGTTAATTCATTAAAAGCCTTCTGGAATCAGCCAAGCGACAGAGCACCAGAGGGGTAATCTAGAAGGACACAGTCGCTTTCGATGGGTTTATTTCTTTATGTGGGAAATACGCGACAGAAGCTGATAGTAGTTTTGCGCGATCTAGCGTGTATTGTTATGTCCTTGAGCGGGGTTCCTGTTTTGATATGCTTTGATATGTTTTTGTGGGCATGTATATTGTTTTTAAATGTGCGCGTGAATAGCATTGGCGCACTTGCAGATGTTTGGTTTGTACGAAACCAGGGAATAGTGCTGGTTCCGTAAGTGATGGAAAATAATTGCGTTGTGTATGAATTACACAACCCTTTGTAAAATGTTGGGCATCTGTTTGATATTATAAAATGGTACTAAAATATATAATTATGTGTTTGTTGCTTGGTGGTCTCCGTTGGGGTTAGGTGGCCCCACAAGGGCTGCTAGAGCTTCTATTAATGATATGTTATGGAAGAGGCATGGTTGCCGGAGGTCTAGAAAGTAAAGGTCGGTCATGTTGACGGCTCAGTTGAACACCAGTTACAGGTCACGAGGCCTGTCAAGCATGATGCATTGAATATGTAATAAGCACGTTTTTGTTTTTGGCTCAGTTGAGAAGGAAGTCAGAGCATGGAAGAGATGCTGCTCAGGCTCTTATTTGTGGATTCGGGCTGATAGGAGTTTTTGTTTTTGATGGGGCGTTAGCCAGGGATGGTTAGAGTTGCTGATGCGTACGATGCATACGGTCTAAAGTTGTTTGTTCGTTAATGGTGAAGGGCAAAGTTTTGTTCTTGCGGGTTATGATTACATTGTTTTAATTAAGTTGTTTGTGGTATGCATTCGCATTTGAGAAGCCATGCGGTTGATAATCTCGTATTGGAAATTTATATATTTGTGGTTAATACGTTTATATGATAACGACAATGTTCGGTTATGTAGTTTTATTTGGTTTGGGGGCCAATTTTGTTTTAAGAATGTATGCTCGTTTATGGCTATATTGGTTATTGATGGTGTCTTGAGGGCATTTGTCCCTAGATTGCGCCACGTATTTCTTTAATTGAATGTATTCAATTTATTTTTGTTTTTAATGCTTTATAGTAAGATTGTATGTCATTTTGGGATTTAATATTACGGTAAGGCGTATTTATTGGTCAGTCTCAACCCCTTCTTTTATAGGTCTAGGCACACGCTGACAAGCTTTTCCATATAAGATATGGCTCAGTGTTGTTATTCGATGAGGTGTGTTTCTATGTTGGGTGAGAGGTTTTTTGAATGGGATTGATGTCGCTTTTTGTATGCATGGAACAGACGTTTATTTCTCTGCGCTACAGCGTATAGCAGAGAAATGATGTTTGTGACAGGCAGGTCGTTAAAGCGACATCTTTGTATGGAAGCCAGTGGAGCGAATCCGTTGATTCGCGCGGGCTTTTTTGAATAGGTTCGGTATGTGGCCGAGGAGGGTGACATAGTCATGTATTGGAAGGGGTAGTCATTCTACGTTTGTCAGTCAGATCGTTAACACATACTTTTTGTTGATGATGTCATTAATAATAATGATAATAATGATGATTGTATAGATGTTTTGGTTTTTGAGGGTCGGAATGTTTTATAAGGAAGTACACCAATTTTGTGTGGGTTAGCGTTAGGTTTTCCAGAGTTTTTCTCTTATTAGTTTTTATCTCTGGTTTTTCACCCAATGCTAACCAGGCACGGTATTATCATTATTATCATTATTATCTTCGTTGTATGAGTGTATTATGTGCTTGTATGCACAGGTTATATATGCTTAAGATATAAACGTCTTTGTGTACGTATGATTATGATGTTGGTCATGTGAAATTGGTATTATTTTGTAATAAAATGTCGGTCTCTGTACTGGGCTCGCTGCGCAGGCACACGCTGACAAGCTTTTCCATATAAGATATGGCTCAGTGTTGTTATTCGATGAGGTGTGTTTCTATGTTGGGTGAGAGGTTTTTTGAATGGGATTGATGTCGCTTTTTGTATGCATGGAACAGACGAAGGAGGATGAGAAGGAGGGTAAGAGTAGGAGAGAAGGAGGAGGGGATAAGAAGAGGAGGAAAAGAGGAGGAGAGAGAATGGAAAATGAGGAAGAAACAGTGATTACGAGGATATGATCAGAGGAAACTTGAGGAGAGGGGGGAGAGGGAGAGATGGAGGAGAAAAGGAAAGAATACGAAATAACACAATAAAATAAGAGCGAGTGCAGGAGGTGTATCAGGACAGCAGAGAAGAGGAGGGGTGGGGATATAAAGGAGATAATGGCTCAAAGAAGATGTGTACTTGTATGTGTATATTTGTGCATTTGTGTTTGTGTGAGGATATTTCTTTAACATTTCATATCAAAGTTTGTCCATCTCCCCAATTTCCCTAGAACCAAAATACTTGTCCAAACTATTTGTATCATCATCATACACTGCCAATGACATCTAACAAAAATACCCACGTATGATATCACACCCAAAATTGAATGAAGATTGGCACTTTACGCCCCAAAATACATAATTTGATAACGCAGGTCACGCAAGGTAAATTCCCTCTAGTCTACCAGTGCCGAATACAGAATTATTTTGGCATACACTGGTCACTGTCAGTGTTGTACGTGCAATGATATTCTCATCCACTATCGACGGCGGAAATAATCATGAAGTTATTCACTTTGTTCACATGAGAAAAAAATTCCCACACTTATTTCCACATTTAGTATTTTTTTCTTAAAATATTTGTCATCCTCTTAACCCGTTCCCTTCAAGATTATAAAATCCCAATGTACTTTGTACACAACCCACTCAAATCCCGTAAGCAACAGGTTAATAACCAGATCCCCAAGAAGACTTTTTTTTAAGTCTGTAAGAGGCAAATATTTCATTATTAAAGATTCCTTATTTTTATTCAGCAGAAAAATAGACATAAAACTCTTTTCAAGTTTGAGTATATCACAATAGGATCCTGAACTTTGTTCAGCATTTATTAAAAAGGGATCGTCTGTTGAGTGTTCGAACAAGGATGTTTCAGGCACTTGCAATTGCCCGGGGCAAGTACAAATTTCATAAATGGCCTAGTTTGGTTGCTGGTAACTAAATTATTAGTCAACTTTGAGAGAAAAATGTAATTTCTTATGTAAAAAATCTCATCTAGAAGTAAGTGGGCAAGTAAACTTTCTGTTTGGGCAAGTAAAATTTTGAAATGTTATAATTTTACTTGCCCAAATATAGGCAAGTAAGGAAAAAAGTTAGTGGGGAGGCTTGTTTTAGGAATGCACTTTGTTGGCTATAATGCCTAAAGCCTTCATATGTTCTTACTTTTCACGTATTCACGCACATGAACTCTACATAGGACAACTCTTCAGCCCATTCAAGCCTGATTTTGGTATAACATGCATTCTCCAATCTCCATAGACCCAACCTGAGTATTTTTGGGACCAGTCATGGGTTGGTTAAGACTCTATTTGTTAGTATAACATGCGCCTTCTCCAATGACCATACAGCCCGAACTATATTGAGGACCGGTCCTGAACGGGTTAACCCTTTAGTTTAACCACACTGGTTAGCGATACCTAACCTAGGGCTAGGGTCTGTGGGAGAAACAAGTGTCATACCTAAAATTATTTTATAATAATAGTGATCTTAAAATAGTGCGCCGATTCCATCATCTGGGAATTGCTCAGGGCCCAGTTAAAGGGGACCACCAGGCAAAGGACAACACATTATTATATGTTTTGGTACCGTTTTGTGATATCAAATAGATACCCAACATTTTGCAAAGGGTTGTGTAATTCATAAACAAAGCAATTAATTTCCACCACTTACGGAACCACTGCTATTTCCTGGTTCCATACGGGCCAAGCATTTGCGAGTGCGCCAATGCTTTCACGCGTACGTCAATAGATTCCCGGATGATTCATTCGCTCTGCACAGTGCGCTCTGGCTCTGCACGCATATAGTCTATGCAATTCAGACCGCATGAACGCATGATTGAGAATGGTGATGCGTTTTCCAATTATATATTTTTTTCTGAAAACATATTTTTGTGAACTTGTTGAAGGAATGGAATACTAAAGATGGTACCTTTCTATAATAAGAATATTATTTTTGGGTGGTGGTACCCTTTAAGTTTATCTAGTACACAGCGAGGGAAAAATATTACGTCCGAGGGGTTAATACCTAAATAATTTGAGACCAGAGAGGTCTACTTACGCCATGCCACATGCAAAGCTAACTTTCTCCTTCCGGCATTTTTATGTTATTTTATTTTTACCTTTATTTGGTATCTTTTAGCAATTGCGTAGCTTCAAAATCGTTAAAAAGTACAGAGTGTACATGTAATTGTATCCTTTCTCCATCAATTTAAAAATGGCCGCTCGATAATTTTAAAACCATAATTTAAATCATGGTTTACATGAACCTCCAATTCCAGCCGTAGGGTCCAAGGGGTTATTGCCTCATCAATTTTAGACCAGAGTGGTCTACTTACGCCATACCACATGGAGAGCGTTCTCTCTCCTCGCTGGCATTTCCTAAGATTCGGTTCCGCACATCAAGGGGTCTGGCACTACCATGCTCAAGTTTCTGCATGCTTTTTACAAGTTTGTCATAGCTTTCAAAATGTAAATCATGCCACTTAGCAAGCCAATTTTTAGAACTTTCACCATAGGTTTTCCCGCTTTGACCCAAACACAAGTTATTTTCATTTTTCAATGTTACCCCGCTATTAATAAGCAGAGACTTCTGTATCAGGTGTGCGATAAGGGCCCCATTGCAGAAAGAGATGCAATCGATTGTAACTTACAATCAATTGTAAGTACATGACCAAATGCGCAAATCTGATTGGTTGAAATGCACAAACTTTCTGACTTACAAATAATTGTAACTTACAGTCGATTGTATCTCTTTCAGCAAAGGGGCACAGTTGCATAATTATAATACTCACGTGCACAGGATGGACTGATCCTCTCGATCTGAAGTAAAGAAAAGAAAAGAAGAAAAACAAGAGATTAATAACCATTATCTAAAAATAGGTATGTACATTTCAATTCAATATGCATCCATTCAAGTATGTATTTAGTAAGTAAATTGAACAATTATTGACAATAGTATAATTGCAATATGCTTTCTATCAAAACAGGGTCCATGAAAGGAGTGTTTTAAGTATTTGTAGGGGCCCAAAACTCCCCTACACCCCATCCAAAACTTGAACCCAACCCAAACCAAAACCACCGAAACCCCAATCCCAATCCCCAACCCCAAAACTCTAACCCTCATCCAGAACCAACTCCCGATACAGTTACATCAAATATTTGCAGTATCAAAACTGGCCAAACCGCATGCCCTTATACAGGGAAAAATAGAATTTGATTTTCTGAGGCTACTTTTCAATTACATATAACTTCTATCTCAAATAACTGGGGCTCTTTTATGATTGGGGGGGGGGGGGGGGGGTTCTTTTTGAAATTCTAGGGGCTAAATTACCAAGCCACAGTGTACTTCTTTCACTGCTTCCAATACAGTCTCATAACACATTTGCAGTTATCGAATACCAGCCACCGAAACAGGCCACTTGAATATGGTGTCCAGAGTTAAGTAGGTAAATTGCACCCACTGTGGGGTAAATTGTTTACATATGCATGGACCCAATGCAAACCAAGGGACTTCCTTCCTAGAGTTGAATGCTTCCGTGAAAACCTGCTCAACATCCGGACCGTGTTAAAAACTGTAAGCCATATATCCGACCTGACATTTTATCAGATCGTTGAACGAAGCAGGAACTACACATGTGCAGTTTGGAGCTAGGAAATTTGGCAATTTATTGCACCACACTAAAACTTTGTTAGTGGATAGGTCGGACCAGTAAAATTCATTTCCATGTTAAAAATTGAAAGCCCATATCCGGCCTAACATTTTATCAGATGGGAGAAGCACAAACTACATGTTCGGGATAAGGCAAATTATTTAATATAATCAAATTACCCAACCTAAGAATCATTCATTGATAAATACATGTTACTTGTTAGTGAATGGGTTGGGAGCTCCAGGAAATTTGGCAATTTAGTGCTCCATGCTTTAAACTTTTTTAGCTATTGTCCTGGTTGGGCCAGGTACACATTAAATTTTAGAACATACTTCAAAATGAATTTGGACCATATTTCTATGTACATATATCACAAATTTCATTTCTTGCACTAAGCTATTTAAAAAAAAAAATTAAAAAAGTATTTCATAAGGGCCAATTGCATTCAATTTAAAAGAGATAAAAAGTTGGAAAGGTATCGACTTTTAATTCTATAATACAAATCAATAACATCATAAAGAAGCAACAGTGCACAGTGCACAGTGCACAGCAGGCATTTACATAACTCATTGAAATCAATTTTTTTTAAACAAACTTGTCAATCTAATTATAAATGTAGCAACTGGCAAGTACACTGCTGACGACGTGACGTACTACCGATAAAAAAAAAAAAGAAGAAGAAGACATTTGCGATAGATCATCAATGGATGTCATCCTTGATTTACTGGTCACGCGAGTAACTAAAAAATGTCAGGTCCCCTATTGGTTCAAAGTCTCCCCTACCCTTCGTTACTATTCACTTCACAAAGCCTCTTCGTTACCACGGATACATATATTGCGCAACAACCAAAGGGGATACTCCCGGTTCCGGTACTCCGAGGGATTAGAAATTGCAACCAAGTTGGGTATAATTGATGGGCACAAGTGCGTGCACAATTTGAGGCATATTATCACATCAGGCATCGTCGTCTTTATTTACCTCCGCCCAGCAGCTTCCAACAGCCGCTCCAGCTCACGCTCACGGGCCGGAAGGAAAAAAAACAATAGAAACCCAAACTTTGCTACTCCTCGGAACAGGTTTATTTTTATGCTCCATCTCATAATGTTGCATTTCAAGAATTTCGAGCATCTTTTTCTGGCAGAGGGATACTATAAATCTTTCAATTAACTTTGTTTACTGGAGAGAGAAAAAAAAGGGGGGTTGAAAGGAAGATGTAAAGCGATACCTCATGTGGAGTTAAAAATAAGATGACATTAAAAAGATCGCCAGCAAAGTTTTCGCCAGGACTCTGTGTGATGCTAATTCAAATCCATTCTCACTTCGGGAGCAAGGGTTTACAATTTTGACCTACATTTATATGGCAGGTCGCTTCTTTAGAACACAGTTGGGGGGAGGCATCCCGTGAAAACCCAGCTAATATGAAAGTGATATTATATAAACCTGGAAAACCTCTCCAAAGAAAATTTTAATCACACACACAAACAAAAATTGGTAAAGAAGATTTGTGATTTGTGATTTTGCTTCATTCCACATTCAATCATATTCCTTCTTCAGACTTTAAATCTGCCACATTCAATCCTGGGGATTCTTGGTACATATTTAAAGAGCATCTTAATTCTTCAAGCCCTTATTTTGCTTCGGTTTACGAGGAAAACCCATTCGCAAGCATCTCTATTTTACTAGGTATCTGAAAACTTCGGTTTACGAGGAAAACCCATTCCCAAGCATCTCTATTTTACTAGGTATCTGAAAACTGTACAGTTACCGCTATTTACTTTGCATCACATAGATTGCCGTCCTCCTCTTACAAAACGAGGATTGGTTACATAATCTGTTTACTCTTAGCGAATAACAGGGAGGGACTTTTCAAATAACCGCTTCAAAGGAAAAGAAAAACATCGCATTCCAAATTTGTGTAACCACCGCTAAGTTTCAGATTCCAAATACTAGTACTATTACTAAGCAAGATAAGATTGTGACAGTACAATACCAACAAAATGCAAATGAGATGTTTGGTTGTATAAATAATCTGTGACTATGATACTGATAAGGTTTTTTTCCTACTTCTCAATACGGTTTCAAAGTATACTTAGCTGTAGAGTCAACATACAGATGCATAAAGGCAAGCCAATGCAGTGAGCTACGCACTTATCTCTTGGGGAAGAATTCTGGACTTTGGGTCTGAATCGTAAATTATAATAGTACAAGTTGTGCTGGCAACAGCTAAACTAAAAGACAAGGGGTCAAGAAATTGAACAAATTGACCAGGATTGAACAAGCAATATTTGTGAAGTCAACTATTATTGTAGTTTTGGTGTTGGGTTAATCGTTTTTTTTGTTTGGTGTTTCTGATTTTTGCATGATACAATATATATATATATCTCTTTTTGTTTCTTCTCTTTTTAAATTTTATACAATATTAAATATGGTAAGTCCAAGCTATTTTGTATCGGTAACGGGTGGGACATCAGAGCGAATAAGAAATACAGAAACACCATTTTTTGTTTCATGTTAGACTCTTTGGAGCAAATTTTATTAAATGCAAAGAATCTAACATGAACCAAAAAATGGTGTTTCAATATTTGTTATAAAGAGTTAAGCTATCTTATTCGCTCTAATGTCCCACAGGTTACAGCAAACAAATAACTTGGACTTGCCCTTGACACACCAAATTGGGCTACCGTACCCCAAAATTGATAATTTTCAGCACTGCAGCCCTTTAATGCATACAATGTCAAGGGATCACAACAACAAAGTTGAACTGGTCTTTTATTCGCCGCCATCCATTCAAGTACAAAAGGCCATATTTTGATGAATGGGGGTTATTTGGGGGCTTGATTATGAATAATACCCGAATCAATCTTGAGCGAAGCACCCCTGGGAACCCATTGTGAAAATGATGTGCAGACTTGATGTGACACAAAAGGCAACTTTATACAAAAAAATTATGCAGACTTGTTGTGACACAAAAGGAAACTTTATAAAAAAAATTATCTTGGCATACTTGACAATTTTAATACAATAATTATCTTTCTGCTGTTGTTGTGGTTCCTCAAATCTCTTATTACTTAACTTTTGTATATATTTGTTGGCAAGGCTACAATAATAAAGCATACACTAGATCTGGAATGGATCAAGGTGTTATTGCATAGTGAATGCAAAGAGAAACTGGAGATTGGACAACTTGCCTTTAAAAAAAAAACAGACATTGGTTTAGAAGACCCGCACCAAACTTCGGTCAAATAGCTGATTTTTTAAGTTGAATAAAAGGAATGTTTTCCTGTAAAAAAAAAAAATATAGCAGAGCTCTGCACTACCTTTTCGAATGTATATACCCAGTCAGGCCAATAATCAAACTTCTCATGACCAATTTTTTTGGTGGGCCAAAAGTAAAATTTATGGACCCTAAAAATGGTATTGCTACAGTCTGCCTGCTACTCATAATGTCCCTCCCTTTATTCATGAAAATTTTGATTTTAAAACAGATGAGTCTTGTCATAACAGAATTACAAGAAAATCTTGCCTTCGTCCAATGTTAGTTTGAAAGTGAAGTTGCCCAATCGGACCATAAAAATAGGATTATCATAAATGCCGGCCCAGAGTAAAATTCTTTTGGCCCTGCATCAGAAGGGCCTGTACAAATTCAAGCCCTACATAATTATAGTAGACATACAAAAGTAAGGCAGACAGTCTTACATAATTTCTGAAATATATAGGGGAAATCTACTAGATGGAAGAAAAGGGGGATTTAAATTATTTAAATAAAAAGAAAAACCCACCCTGCCCAGACTGATGCAACAATAGGATGAGACAATAGACAGCAACAAACCAAGAATACCCCCAAGAATGTCTGGAATGTCCGGGTTATAATCAGCCTCCTGTGTAAACCCACCTTTGTATTCGCTTCGCAGAACAATGTACACCACTATAAGTATAATATCATGACCACTGTAACCACCATTGCGCTATACATGCTTAAAATATGTACTGGTATGTGCTATTTTGGGTAACTTTTCGAGATGAGTGCTGTAATTTATTCTAAGTGTCTCACAATTATTAGCCTACATGTACTACATAAACTCACCTAAATTGTCATCATAAAACAATTATTGGCACTGTTTTATGACCGATGCAAATACAATTGCTCAATATTTATATGTTGTGCTATTTTCATATAAAGTTCTGGAGATGGGTACTACAATTTATTTCTAACGTTAAAAAAATAATATATGCATGCAGACATCGTCACTATGTCCATGCACACATTTTAAATCAATACATAAAATAAATAAAATATTTTCAAGCTTTAAATTTATGTTGTTTTTTCAGTCAATGATTACTAACAGCATGAGCAAGGCAGTTTAAATCGTGCCAACCCTGTCTGATCATTAAATCAAACTAATCAATTGAGTTCAAATTAATAATTGGGCAACAAAAATAGAGAAATCTGACCCAGTAAAGATCCCTTTGAGGCCTATAGCAATGACCCTTTTAATAACTACCTGTCAAGAGCATGGGTGCCTGGGATTTCCTCATATCTCTTTTCCCTTCTCTCTTTTTCCTTCTTTTCTCTTCTATTTTTGTTCCTTCTTTCCGATTTTAACTTCTCTTCTCTTTCTCTTCCCTGATTAAAAACTTAGATTTGCTAATAAACGAGAAAAGCGATGACGCATAATCTAGCAAAAGAGTGCGAAAAACAACACTTAAAGCTAGCTTTTATATTATAATAAGTGACTGGCTGTATGTAAAACACCATACAACTACATTCTGTACTTGTATGTATTTCCTTGATTGTATTATTTCCATTTATTTTGAAAGATACAAGTGTGTGATAGTACGATCTAAAACCAACACTCCACAGTTTTCGGGATGTCAGGCATGGATAGTAAGAATAGAAAAAATATGACATGGGTTTGAACTTACTGTAGAATGTAGATTATCATCATGTAATTATAATACAATATTTATTGTGACTATATTGTTCTTGTTCTTGTTGTTATTTAGGTCTCTACACTTACAACATGATCTACATTTCTTATATCTACAGTCCCATTAGATAAATTGTACAGAACACAAAGCAAATCGTTTGACCCTTGAACCATACCACCACAAGCTGTACAGAATCTGACATAATTCCAAAGCTATATTCATGGCTGATTACCCGATTACAGAGAGGTATAAAAGAAAATTGATGTATAGCTGGCCATGAAAAGACCTTGCAATTATCAACAAAAACCCAATCAGTTTATTATTGTTGTCTATTGACATAAGAAGGCCACTTTGATTTTGTAGTTACTATGTTTATTAAAATGACCTTCTCTTCCTTTGATTGGCTATATATCAAAGAGTGATTGAGTAAAAGTAAGTTATCTTATCTGCTTTCTTTAGCGGAGAGAATCTTATCAAAAACAGGAAAGATTTTATAGCAAGCTAACCCAGTTCAGAATGCCAATGCTGATTTGAGGGAAGTACATAATATCCTTCCCTTTCAAATTGTGTGATAACACTGCACTATAAAATTGCAGAAACTTACTAAACATTAAAAAAGCCCATAGTAACTGCAGTCTTTACAAATTGTATAATACACGGCCAACACAAAATGTAACTGATGTATTTTATGTAGTGGATGTGAAATTATATGATGTTATAACAAACAAACTTCGTACAAAAAACATACAAAACATACAAAATCGTATTCATAACCATGGAAGAAAACATTTAAAATATCAGCAAAGATTTCTATAAATAAAAAAAATAATAATCTTGTAATGATAATGTCAAATATTGTATAACCTTTCTACCAAGAAGCTGATTTGTCTTGTTTCCATGGAGATCAAAGCGAATGTAAACACTGAGGTATGTATGTATGTATGTAAAAGAGGTAGCCTTGTTGAAAGAAGAAGGAATGTTCTGAAAAGTAAACACACTGGGGCATACAGGTAGTCTTGTTGACAGTCTATGGAATGTTGCAGTTACAAGCAATCTTACATTGTGCTATACCACCAATGTAGGTGAAATGTTACAAGCAAGAATCCAACACATATCAAATACATAGGACCATAGGAAACTTTTGGTGGAGAGTTACAAGCAAGAATCCAACACATATGTCAATACATGGGACCATTGGAGACTTTTGGTAACTTTAGAAAGTTACAAGCAAGAAAAAATAAGGAATGTTATGAAAAGTAAACACTGGCATGCACAGGTAGGGAGTCTTGTTGGCAGTCAATGGAATCTTACATCCTGCCACTACCAATGTAGGTGAAATGTTACAAGCAAGAATCCAACACCTATGTCAATACATCCAGGGGACCATTGGGGACCATTGGTGGAAAGTTACAAGCAAGAACCCAACACTTATGTCAACACATGGGACCCACTGCCTGCATGCCACTCCCTGTTTTTCTTGCATAATCATTCACCTTTTCGACTCTTGTTTCTTTGCAAATCCTCCTATTCCAAGAAAAGCAAATGATGAATTGATGTTGAATATCAAAGAGGTAATGGATACTAAAGGTATGTCCATGCAGGTAGCCATGTTGACAGGGAAAATAATGTTGCCAGTACAAGAAAGAACATTCTACCAACACTTGTGTCAATACATGGGACCACTGTGTGCCACACCCCTTTCTTTCCTTCCAGTCCAAGGGTGGACAGATATATTGTTTGTTTTTTCTTCATTTTTTCCACCCTGTATGTCTTAAAACCTTAAATATATATCATCTAATTTTCCTTTATATATTATGATTTGAGTTCAAATTAATAATGGCAAACTTGAAGATAAATCCACCTGAAATGTACTATGAGAATGTATTTCCAGGTATAGCATACAAAAAGTATGTATTAATTTTCTGTACACAAGTCTTTCCCACCAAGTGCGAACTAAAGAAACCCATCCCCTCCCCTCCCATACAAACACAAACACAAACACAAACACACACACACACACACACACACACGCACACACACACAACACACATACATACAGAACAGGAGGAAAAGACGACCCTTATGGCATATATCACATACTATTGATCCCGCCTCATTGTGTCGACCAAAGCGAACAACAATTGGTGTATGCTTTAGAAGCGGGCTAACAATGGGGGTAGCGAGGGGGGGTCAAAAAGGCCCATCCGGCTTTCACCCTAATTCAGCACCGAGCGAGCGCACCGGTACTGAAGTACATGTGTACAACAGGAAGGGTGGGGGGCATGAAGCGAAACGCCAATTTGCGTTAGTTTTTTTAATAGTTTTTTTAATAGTTTTTTTGTGTGTGGAACTTGCAACAGTGGGCGGGTCTTAGTATGGGGTTAACCATAATTCACTGTTACGTTAGCACCAGTATTGAAGTACAGGAGGGCAGGGGGAATGAAGAGTAACGCTAAGTTGCATTCGCTATTGTTGTTGTTTTTTTGTGGAGCTTGCCACAGCGGGTGGGTGTGGGGTTCACCTTCTGTGACAACTATGACGTTAAAAAGTGGAGAGGGAAAGAATTCATGAGTCACTTTGCGGGCCACCTCGGCTATGGCCAGAAATCGACACGTCATTGAGGAATTTCTCGCATTGTGTCTACAATTCTACATCATTATTATTAAGGCATACATGTGGGTACGGACTAAATTTCATTGACAGTTCCGTTAAGTTGAAAAGGAAGTTGGTCAATTAACCGCATTAACACGACCACATGCTATCATATGCCGACTTTGTAGACTGTAACTCTATTTGATTAACGCACAATGAAGAACATACATGTAACTGTTCCTTAATTTACATTAACAAGACTACAGTATGTGCTATTAGCTGTATCATATGCTCACTACTACACTATTCAACCTAGGGAAATTAAATATGCGCAGTTTTCAATATATTTTATCAAATTTATTTGCATTATTTCTTTAATTCATTGGGTGTGAAGCTTGAAATAGCACCACATGTGGTTAAAATGGTTGAATAAGGACAGGAGTGGATAGAGTTTTTGCAATTGATTATTTTGACTGAATAACAGTTCCAAGTTAAAGTAAACTAATTATTGATGAGGTAGGATAGATTTTACGGTTGAAAAGGGAACTTTTATTTTAAAAAAGAGGTACCATAGCGAATATCTTAGATTTGAAGGGTGTATTCTTTCCAGCTAATTTGTTCAAAAAAGGAATGATATTATAGGGGAGCTAAAAAAGACATAAAGAGTACTCTTTTCTTGTTGGTACATAAAAAGATCCACTGAATGCCACTAGTAAACCACTGTAACAAGCTGTTCTTGAGTTAATTCAAACCGACACATGCATGTTATGATACTATACACAAGACAAGAACTAATAACAATTTTATAATTTTAAGCTTCATTTGCAACGAACCATTACAACAAAACAAATTTCCTGTTACATGTCCATGATAACTCATGCATGGACAATGTCATATCTGAACAAACCACAAATATTTTTTGTGACCAAGATTGAGTTGAGTAGACACACACAGAACACAACAATTTTACAACAAAAGTGAGTCAAATAAAAGTCTTTTCGAATCTTTTTTTTTTTTTAATAATAAAAAAATACAGCTTCTCTATTTCAAACATGTGTGAAATAGATAATATGATATGAATAATTGTGACACATTTTATTTTAACCTTAACATGTATACAAGTGATGTATATAACCAAATCAGTATCATTGTGAACACTCCAATAATGTCTATAAACTGCAAACAGAAAATTTGACTTTCAAATGACTTTCCTTTTTCTGGTACTGAAAGAAGTAATGAAACCAAGATGATTTCGAGAAGTGATGAGACATGGAAACAACACAATTTATCATGATGGGCGTAATGATCACATCATCATCATTCATAAAAATATGACTCAACTTGAACTCTCATTGGTGAGACAGTGGAACGTTGAGACTTCACTAATGGCTCTGATAGACACAACGCCCTAAAGTGTACACAATATTTGTTGATTTTCAAAAGAATTCTTTTGTTCACGGGGATTCCTTTTGTCTCATCCCCCCCCCCCCCCCCCAAAAAAAAAAAAAAAAATGCAACCACATAAAATACATTCTTGCATGTTTGTGGGGGATAAAATACTTTGAGAAATGTTTTGATTTCACATTCATACAGTGTCAGTGCAATGGCCAGACATAGACAATGCAGGCAATTTCTGAAATAGGTCACAGTGCATTACATGCAGGTATGCCCAACTAAGACCCCGTTTACAGTGAGCAAAAGGCCAGGCCAGGCCGCGGCCAGGCCGCGGCCTGGCCCCGCACTGTAAACGCACCGGGGCCAATTGCGCGGCCAATTGCGAGGCCAAACTGGCCGCGCATTTGGACCAGCTCTGGAGGTAGTCTCGGCCTCGGCCTGGCCCGGCCTTTTCTCACTGTAAACGCACCGGGGCCAATTGCGCGGCCAATTGCGGGGCCAACTGTTACCCCAGAAGTGAAAGGATCATTACGTCATAGGATAATGACGCCGTACCATAACAATCGAACCCACGCTTTCATGGTATTTTCTTCGGCGAAGTCGATCTTCCTCGTCCATATTCTCGTGTTGTAGGGTAGAACAAAGATTAATCAATTATTATATTAGGTACGGGCAGCTGTGATATTCGAAAGTTCGCCGTGCATTTAACATGCATAAACATAGCTATAGGGAATTGGGGAAAAGATTCATTGGAAATATCCCGCGCGCGCGCGCGCGACCGGATCTACACTGTGACCCCCGGCGCGCCCCCCAAAATAATCGTTTGTTTACATGCAGAGCGCCACTACGACAAAATATTGGAAGGTTACAATGTAGGCCGCGGCCTGGCCTCGCACTGTAAACGCACAAAATTGCGGGGCCAACTCGGCCGCGGCCTGGCCCGGGCCTGGCCCGGCCCTGCCTTTTTCTCACTGTAAACGGGGTCTTAGTCTTAAAAGTCATGAGAAAAGTTTTTTGCTCTACCGCACTTATGTAATTATCTGGTTGTGTTTGATCAAGCATCACAAAAACAGTTTTAAAACTGGAATTTTAGTCACAGTTTTGTGTAGATACACCTTGTAGAACTTTGTATTCCATCGTTAGATTAAAGATCCTAAAATTGCTTGTATATTTTTTGCAAATTCTTTTGTATGTATCCACCCTACCTCAAACTTAAAATCTGTAGATTGTTTTGTATTAATGTCTTTTTTAGTCACAATTCATCAATTCAGATTCTGAGAATATTGTTCCTTTATTATGCTAATCTTTTAACAATTCTTCTAGTTCTAAGTCTTCTAATATATCTTTCTTATTTGAATCTTCTTATGTGGAGGTTCACATAGTGTAACATACAAAATACCTACAAGTCTGCAATGGAATTTACAATGATCCATAATGACCCACTGTACGACCCTGGACAGACAACATGGCCCCTGGTCACTCCATTGTCCACTGCTGCTTCTTTTACACTTGGTCAACAGAGGATGGTCAGTTCAGCTAGTGTGACCAAAGTGACCAATCCATTTAATGTGTGACTGACCGACTGTCAATACAAGATTACCAAGGAATCCTGTGTAACGCTGACTCGAGCTTTTTTTAAAATCAATAGTTATTCTTACTTCAGTAGTTCTTTCCACATTTTCTTCTTGAAGATCTTACACTCTATCCCTTCCCCCCCCCCAAAAAAAAAACCCAAAAAAAACACACAAACAAAATTGTAACCCAGTCCTTGTGCAATGTTCTCCATATGAGTTGTCGGTAAAATCGCGCTCTCCATAGAAGCCCAACACATCTTGGGGAATGTCCAAGATTTATATGGATTGAAAGAACGGTTCCAAACTAATACCTACTTGAAATTTTGCAGATGAAGTCATGACGTCTTTATGAAACCGAGAGCTTGAATTCCATTCTTTGAACATTTCATAACAGAGCCATATTTATAACAAGTGCATGTACTTATCACTTTTTCATTTGTTTTAATGTCTTACTCTTATATAAAGTCAAAGCTTAAATACTTGTAATGAATGTAACTTATTTTTTTCAACAATTTTATTCAGTGCTCATGTAGTCATGTACAATTAAGAAACTGTAAAGCTTGTTATTAACCAAAGTATCAGCTTACAATAAACAAACACTTCTGAAGGTAAAGTTCAGTTTTAGAAGGTATTGTTATACTGTGCAGGATTTTCAATTTACACACACATTCTCGGAGGTTAATTTCAGATCTGGAATGCTATTTTGGTATGTAGAGCATTTATAATTTACACGCATTTCTGAAGGTGATTTTCAGATCTGGAATGATGTTTGGTTATGTAGAGCATTTACAATTTACACACATTTCTGAAGGTGAATTTCAGATAAGGAAAGTGTTTTTGTTATACCATTTTTCACACATATGTGGAATGCTTGTTTTGTTATCCTCCTTTTCTTTTTCCTTTTTTTTCTTCTTTAAATAACCCTGGTACATTCTTGAAGGTATATTTCAGGACTGGAATGCTATTTTTATGACCCTGCCTGACTCCAAAAGTTTACATGATCAATCTATTTCAGGGTATCCCAAAGGGATAGAAATGGGTCTGGACACTACTCCTCAGGTTTAAAAATACATTTTGTTAATTTTTTTTATTTTCTACTAAGCTGGCCCAGATATGAAACTTTCCAACTTACATGCACTATAGCCTAATGAACTCCAAAAGTTTACATGAACAACTATTTCAGGGTATCCCTAAGGTACAAAAGTGGATCTGGACACTTATTTTCTGATTTAAAAATAAATTTTCATAAAGTTTACTTCACATTTTATTTTCAAAGCTGGCCCAGATTTTAAATTTTCCAAAATAGTGCATAAACATCTAGTACTTTAATCTCCAAAAGTTTACTTGATCAATACATTTCAGGGTATCCCAACGGGTTCAAAGTGGGTCTGGACACTTATTCTCTGGTTTAAATTATTTTTTTTTAGTTTATTACATTGAGTTCCATTTTGTAAGCTGGCCCAGATTTGAGATGTCCAAAAGAGTTAATTGTTGCATAAACATTTTTACATACTCCAAAAGTTTACATGATCATTTGATTTATTTTAGGGTATCCCAAGATTTCAGGAGCGCATCTTGATACATTCTTCTTTCCTTCATAAAGTTTCAAAATGTTTATTTTGCATTCCATATATTGTAAGCTTGTCCAGATTTGATATTGAACATCCTAAATTCACAGAGATAAATCTTGATGTACTCCATTGGTTTGGTTTATACTTGTAAATGTCTGCAAGTTTATTTTTCATTCCAAGCTGTGAGCCAGCGCAAATCTGGAGTAATGCATTGGCGCAGAACATCTTAATACAGACTCCAACAGCTTACATGATGAATTTATGTCACGATACATCCTGAATTTAAAGAGATAAATCATGATACATATATATATACATACTCCATTTGTTCAAACTTGTAAACGTCAAAAAGTTTATTTTGCATTCCATATTGTGAGCTGGCACAGATTTAATGTTTCCGGAATAGTGCATTGGCGCTGAACATCTTACAGACTTTCACAGTTTACACGATTAATCTGTCATTTGAACAATGTTTTTTATGTCATACTACAGCTACGGGCATGAATGAATCTTGACATACATACATATACAAGTACTAAACATACATTTCTCCGGTTTACGTTTGTTTTCGTATTCATTCCATTTTTTCATGATAGCTTCGTGATATATCACAGAATTATGTTTTCTTATATTCATGTTTTCTTGTTCATTCCATTTTGTCATGTCGTAGGCTTTATAATAAATTGCAGAATTATGAGCATAAACGTCTAGAATGTTTAAGTATAAATGTACAGCCATGTTTGTATGGTCGGTATTTAGACCAAGAATCCTGCTTATTTGGGGAACTCTTGCAAGGGATGGACCATTTCCCTAGTGTTAACAAATACTTAAGACAGTAAATTCAAGACAACAACATGCGCAACCGCTAGAGACTGAAGTCTGATGGGCCGTCAACATAAACGTCAACAACCCACACATTTATGACACTGACAGGCTTGATAGAAAACATTGCAATCTTTCCTGTAAGGAATTTGATCACAAGCATTCAGAATTTGAAACATTCAACATTCAACCATTTTTGTTACATTTATTGTTCGAAATATTGATCCCATTGTATTGTTTACTGTTTGTTTTGAAAATGTGGAAAAATTCTTAAATAAAAATACAAATACAAAAAAAACATCACAGAGCTTTCTAGTTCAGTTGGTAGAGCACCGGTCTAGCAATCAGGGAGTCTCGGGGTTCAAATCCCAGAGAAGTCCCAGGGATATGTTGGAAATGAAAAATAAATAAATGAAATAAATGAAAGTCCTATTTCCTTTGCTAATTTTCGTTAATAATTTAATTTAATTATTATAATTATTGTTCACCCATTCTTAAGCCAGCCATAGATATAATATTTTTTGATAAAAAAATCTCCTTATTGTTTGCATTCATCTTAATACACAAGCGACGCTCCTTCCAAGAATATTGTAATTAAATTTTATTACAGGATGAAGTATTTTAATCATATCATCATCAAGTTCACAGAACCATCTAGTAAACCAGCAACATTTTCATGGCCCTGTAATGAAATGATTTGGTGAGGATAACAATTGGATTGACATAAGAATTATCATGTAACTAGTACCGTATTTGCTGGTGTATTAACCGCACCTTTTTTCAAAAATTTTTTACTTCAAAATTGGGGGTGCGGTTAATACACGTGTGCGGTTTATAGCGTATTAACCACACTTTTTTTCTTTCTTTTTTTTTCTTTTTTTTTTTGCAAAAAGGGGGGTGCGGTTAATACACAGGTGCAGTTTATAAACCAGCAAATACGGTAGATTTTTTAAGACAGAGCAAACTACTGGGTCTATCTTATGAATTTGGGGTGTTCTTTTGAAATTTGAGCATTCTGGGGGCTAAATTGACCTTAGCCTCCAGTCCATGTATTTGTTCACTGTCTGTAGCCAAGGCACAGAGAGTGAGGGGGTTAAAAGATTTAGCAGAAGGCAATCAAAAAACTTGGGACTTGAGTCTTGTCCTGTCCTTGGCAATATTCAAGTCCAGTAAATATCAGCAGGAGTGGGGTCATCTAAGGTCACGCAATGAAAACAACCACTGTCTAGGTATGGTTTAGGGATAGAGTTGGAGCATGTAGGTCTATGTTTGGAGAGAATGGAAGCTGTATACAGTCAGTCAGACAGACAGAAAAACAGACACAGACAGACAGACAAAGGCATACATACATACATACAGACAGACAGACAGACAGACAGACAGACAGACAGACAGACAGACAGACAGACAGACAGACAGACAGACAGACAGAAAGACAGACATACAGACAGACAGACAGACAGACAGACAGACAGACAGATAAACATAAGGATGAGATAAACTAATGGATCTAGGTGTATGGAATCAGCCCAAGTGATGCAACTTCTTTTTGAATATTTAGGGATACTGACCAGAAACACATTAAATAAATGAAAAACAAGGAAAGAACTTGGGCTTTGCCTGGAGTCTAATCCAAGCTCCGGAAGTTGGGAGATGGAGAACAAGCGAGAGATGGGGGGGGAAAGAGAGGATGGCATGAATGACATGAAAGGCTGAAAGTGTCATATGATGTCAGCCACCCCCAACCCACAAACAAACATGACACTAACTGCCTTCCATCAGTGGTGTAGCATGGTCAGACTGATTGCGGGCATGAACATTATTTTGGGGGCACACCCTTTATATTTATTTATATTCAACAGTATTTTCTTTTATTAAGAGGGGGGAGCACATGCCCCCTCCCCCCCCCCCCCCCCCTCAATGTCACTGCCTTTTATCATAACATAACCTCCTGTGAATATGTACCAACAAACCTGTTACAGTTTGGCTTGAATAAAAAAATGTCTTCATAAGAAACAATTTTAAATGTATTTGTTTTTACAAAATACCAACACTTGTTTTATATGTACATACAATAATGGGGTAATTATAATCTACCTGACCCTCGACTGTCAAATGTATGCATTTTGTTATTAACCCATTGCCTACGGGAACCTGGTGGGACCCCGTATTTACTCCATGGGGATTGAAACAATCTAGTACTGGGTGTCTTTAGTTAGAGAACAGGTTCAAAGCACACCAGACATACAACCACCCAACCACCCCACCACACCCAAGCAAAGACATTCCGACTCGGTGACTATGGGCAGAATGCCAAAAGTCAATGTCATCGCTACAGTACAGGAGAGTAGACACAACGTCACAGATCACACAGTGATTCACCGGAAGAAGAAAAAAGTTTTGAAAATTCACCACAAAAGACACAATTTACACAACGCGTATTTATTACCAAAACGCATTCATGCACCCACCTTTTCATATTCAGAAAATTCCACATTACAGAATGCCAGGATAGTAGGCCTATAGAGTAGACATAACGTCACAGGTCACAGTGATTCAATGAAGAAGAAAACAAAATCACCACCAAAAAAACACCTACACAAATTACACAATAAGTACTCATTACCAAATCGCATTCATCCACTTTTTGATAATTCACAGAATTTCACGTCATTAACAAAATCTCTCTCTCTTTTTTTTTGTCAACCCCTCTTTTGATGAACCCACTCTAATGAAATATAATGTTTATCTAGACTTATCTGATTTGTAAACAGGTGAAATATTTGGACCAACCTTGGCTATTGTGTATAGGGTTGTAGATCCGCTATTGATGGCTCAACAATTAGATATGACAATCTCATCTAGAATATGATTTATTGGGTGCATAGTCCAGAACACTGAAATGCTATATGTAATACCAGGCTCCGATGATTTTGGAATACAATTATTCATCCCAAGATACCAAATAAATATAGTCGAACCCGTCTAAAGCAGCCAACTTGCCTATAGACTAGTATAGTGACCACCAAAAGTGATCCCTTGTGGAGAAGAACAATGTTATGAAACCTGTCTACAGAGGTCACATGTCTACAGTGGCCACTTTTCTTGCTTCCTTTTAATATGTGATCACAGTACACCGGTTTGAATGTATTTTATTCTGCAATACAGACAGGATAACAAACAAATTGTCTCCATATTAATGATTAGGTAGGTGTTGGCATTTACATTTCCCCCATATTTGTATTAAAGTGTTCTATCATTTTTAGTTTGAAACGTTATCAGATACACAAGACCATTATCCCAACCGTTATCCCAACCCTTCTCCCAACCCACACCCCCTAACCCATAACTTCTGATTTTGCAAGTAGACGCAACAGGGGGGGGGGGGGGGGGGAAATCATATTTATTTTTCGGGGGCTACTTTTCCAGTTTGCCTGCATGAAAATAACACTACAAAATGTATTTTGCATTTAACTTGATGTAAATTTACGGGGGCTCTTTAATGATTTTCGGGGGCTCTTTTTGGCATCTTGGGGGCGAATTCGCCCTCAGCCCCCGTGTATTTTTGTCACTGAGACGCAATGGGTATAGATAGACCAAAGGGGAAGCTATCGATGGAGCATGATGGTGTATACAAACTTTGGAGGAGCTAGTTGTAACAGTCTCACAGTTACACTGGCACAGAGATGCTGAATGGATTTATTAAGGGCAATTGGGGTATACAAACTTGGAGGAGCTAGTTGTAACAGTCTCACAGTTACACTATCACAGAGATGCTGAATGGATTTATTAAGGGCAATTGGGGCACGACCTACTTTCCACTCTTAGACATCAATGGAGAGAGAGATAGATAGATTCATACATGTATGATATGATGTACATTCCATCTGTTACCCAAACAAACATATTACCTACATAGCCATTTCCTCTTCCAAGGTAGTCTTTGCCCTTCAGACGCTTTTGATGCAAAACAGGAGGGCTGTTGCATGAAGATTTGCGCAAGTCATAAAATCAAATTCAAATCTATAACATAAAATAAAAGTTGCGTTTGATTTCATACGCAAATTGGGTCTGATATCTAACGCAACTTAGTGATTGATGCATTAGCTTGTGGGTTTGATTCTTTTCATGTAATGGACAGTTGCGATTGAACTGAACTCATTATTCCACACACTCCTATGGATGGATGGTGGCACTGGCATCATGAAGTACTGGTATAAGACTCAGAGTAGGGTCTGGTTTGAAAGGCTAATCCTCTGCCAACCTTCACCTCAAGTGAACTCTGGTATCAGTTTACAAAACTGACCACTCCTAGCTGCACTGATGATGTTTACATATTTATAATCATCATCATCATTATCTGGTCTTGAACCTATTGCACAACATCTCAATTGCTGCACATGCACAAGCATGATGTATAGCCTATAGGAAGTCAAACCGGGAACCTGTCTACATCAGCCAACCTGCCTATAGTGGCCTTTGAAAGTGATCCCCTGCACACAAAAAGCAATATTATACTAAGAACTTGTCTAGATGGAGGCCACTTTTCTTCTCTCACTTTAGGTGGTCCCTATTCCCTATAAGTTTGACTGTAATCCATGGTAAAGGTGAAATAAAACATTTATGAATCTAATGACTAGATGGAATTGCTTGGTACCATGGTAATAATGTCAAGTTGTAAACAACCATCCATGTTTGTGCTTAATGCACATCACTTCTGTAAGTGAGCACGCAAACGTATGTCGCTCTTAGCGTAAGAAAGACATTTTGGAGATATATTTCAATATAATATTTCAATTTATCATTTGCTTCAATAGAATTCCTCCTGTCAGTACCGCACAGTGGTGATGCTGTTTGATGAATAAACAAGGTGCGAAGATGCCAATTATAATAGGGTGTTTTCGCTCAGCGACGTACGGGGCTTTCAGCGACGCAGGAACGATCTATTGGTACGTCCGCCGCGCTAAAACAACTCTCCCTTACAAGCAGTTTCGCTAATTTGCTGAACGCGGAAGTAGACTCGAATCGTTTCAGCTGGCAGCGCACTACACGTGCGAGCGAGCGATTGTGATGAATGTTTACCTCGCTATAAGCGTGCTGATTGGTTGTTGCCTGATCTGGCGGTCGAATAATGACGGCCGTAATTCTGACCAAATCCCGTCGGTGATTTCAACCCAAGAACGGTCTGCCCACTGTTACTATAGGAAGCTCTCTATTTTGCACATGAACCGCATGATTCTCCGTCCGCGTTGAGGTTGCGAAAATAGCCTATTGATCTCTCTAGTCTATTTCTCTTGGCAGTATCCTACAATTTTTTAACATCATTAATAACTTCTTCTTTTTTTTTCTTTCTCTGAAACAGAATTCAAAAACATATACATGTTGATCTATAGTATAGAATACCTCATGTCACTAGAGGCTATATTGCTGATGCTATGCGACGAATGGGCAATGTGAAAAATATATATTTAGTTGTTTACGCCACACGTCTACGTCCCTTTTGCATCATTAATATACAACATTTGTTTCATTTTATTTTGTTTTTCTGCAAGTACTATGTTCACAATAAAATATAACTGATAGATAAACCTGTTCCCTACCAGATTTTGCAATTTCCGTAGAGTTAATACAGGGCTTGTCGGGTTCCTGTCTGCAATGGGTTACTTAACCTGCTCCCTACTGGATTTTACAATCCCCACAGATGTAATACATGGCCCACTGGGGTCCCGTAGGCAATGGATATTTCAATAGAATTCCTTTTGTCACTATTGAACAGTGGTGGTGCTGAGTGATAAATAGACAAGGTGTAAAAAATAAATGTTATTTTTAACTTCCTCCCTTTTGTTATGTTTGTTTTTCTCAGAAAGTATTATGTTAAGAATAAAATAATGTTATGATAGATTTATAGAATTCTTTATGTCGCTATTGAACAGTGATGAATAGACAAAGTGTGAAAATAAATGTTATTTTAAACTTTCTCCCCTTTTGTTATACTGTTTGTTTTTCTCAGTAAGTATTGCGTTAAGAATAAAATAATGTAATGATAGATTTATAGAATTCTTTATGTCACTATGGAACAGTGATGAATAGACAAAGTGTGAAAATAAATGTTATTTTTAACTTTCTCCTCTTTTGTTATCTCGTTTGTGTTTCTCAGTAAGTATTACGTTAAAAACAATATTACATATTGATAGATTTATAGAATTCCTCATGTCACTATTACACAGAGATGGTGCTGTTTGATGAATAGGCAAGGTGTGAAAATGTTATTTTTAACTTTCTTCTTTAAAGTTTATGTGTTTTTCTCTCGTTTTCCTTTTCCTGTAAGTACTACGTTGAAAACAAAACAGAATTATATATCGAGATAAATCTACATAGAATTCTTCCTGTCACAAATGTACAGTGCTCCTGCTGTGTTGACGAATGAATAGGGTGTGAAGATGCTCTTGAAGACGTTAAAACTAATAAACCAGTTGTCTTTTCTCGTCATTCGGCATCATCTCTCATGGCATCTTAGCAATGTGCTGTAAGCATGTTAGGGATGCATTCTATTTTTTCGAAGCATTTTCATTGTAGGCAGTGTACTAGTATTTACCAATATGCGCTATAAATTTTATTTCATTACAAAATTTATTCTAAAAATGAAATGGAACTAATCTGATACATTTTAGTTGTTTTCATATATAAATTTGGAAGTTTGGAACTTAACCCATTGCTTACGGGAACCGGGTGGGCTATGTACAAAGTCTATGGGGATTTCTGAATCTCATCGTGAACGGTTTAACAAAACTTACATTTTGCAAAAATGTGTCATTCTTACAAAAACATGGAACTTGTATCATACAATATACTGTGTTTTTTGTTGTTCAAAAAGAGCAAAGAAAAAGCATTGCATTGATTTGTAAGATTAACAAACTCTAACATCAACATAGATTTGTAATTCTCACAACAAAAAGGAAACCTGTCCTTGTCCATCCGATACAGTTTGACTGTTAACAGTTCCTTATCGTTTCAAATACACCACACCTTGCCTTGGACCAGGAAGTTGAAAGAAAATATGACTTATTTTTGTTGGGGACCCTGGTAATAAGCTGAGATAAAAAAAAACAACAGCGTGGGTTTTATTAATTCGATACAGAGTTCCTGGTTCTGGCAATGAATTGACGCCGGTCGGACGTAACGTTGTAAACTCGTCGGCTGAGAAAGAGAAGGGCGCTAAGTCACCTTTTTTGTACTTCAGAGATAATCAAGTTTTAAGTTTGAAAGTCATGTAGAAACCAACGTAGCTCTCTTTTATATTTGTTTGAAACATTTAGACATTCTTATTATCTGAAAATTTAGCATCACGTAGAGTAGGCTCTGACCTAAAATATAGTATACCTAACTCAATTTAGCCAAAAATTGACTTAGTGCCCTTCTCGCTCTCAATCGACAAACTATATTTGCATACTATACTGCCTACCAGTAGCATTTCCCTATAGTAAATACAACCCCAGGAGATCCTGCCACTAGAAAATAACATATTTGACAACAGAAATTTGAGGGTCTACATCTGTTACATAATTAAGGTAATGTTTTTAAAACATTAATAAACCCAAATAACAAAGCTCCAAAGAAAAAAATGTATTAGCATGGTATAATTTGAACTGTTACGATAATAAATTTCTATTTTTAAAAGCTTAAATATGTATTTATTTTAATAGGACTTGTGTTAAAAATGTGTAAACAAAATTTGGCTCAGTGTTATGCAGTGTACAGAAACTATGCCTATAGTCAGGGCACTATCAATTGCCCTGTTGCCCAGGTCAAGTAAAACTGTATGTTTGGCAAGTGAAATTTCATAAATGGTCTAGGTTTTTTGCTCAACTAGGAGAGAATAAGGTATTTCTTTATGAGTAAAGCGGGCAAGTAAGTTTTCTGTTTGGGCAAGTAAAAGTTGAAAAGTTTATGATTCACCTTGCCCGAACGGGAACGGGCAAGTCGAAAAAATCTAAGTGTGGAGGCTCGCTATAGTTCAAAATGGCGACCCGCGATGTAGCATCCCCACGTATTTGGTATGACAATCTTTACTGCACGTTCAATGAACCCAGAAGAATACAAACAGTTGTCTCTGAATCACATTTCCACATCCTGTTCTTGGTCATGAATATCTCTGATCTCGTTTACACAGGGCACATCCTTCTGGTTCGCATTCCTTCTGCTGAACTTGCAGCAGCCCGTGAAAATGTATTGAATTCTTTACAATTATATATATACTTTACTTTGAAAAGGATAGTCATGATGATAATATTACTGCTTAAAAATGTAAACATGCAGGAATTTGAATTTCTAAGAAAAAAACTCAAAATGTTTGTTATGGGGGCCATAAAAGTTTATTTCTTTACTAATGATGAGCCGCGAGCGTCGAACATGCGCTTTAAGTATGATAAACATTATTACTATTATTATTATTGAAAGGTATAGTTATAGCACGACTGCTTCAGTATGCAACATAAGATACAGCATTTGTGTAAAATTAAGGCCATTTGTGCACAGAAATATGAAGTACCAGTACTTGTTTTTATTAAATCTGTACATCTTTAATAACAGGATCTCAATAGAAAATAACAGTCCTGAGCCATGTAAACAATTATTTCAGATGCTGATTTTTATCAAATTGTTATAAAAATGTGTTTTTTTATATAAAAACCTGCAAACAATAGGTGTCCGACGAATAAATTGCACCTTTCAAAGAGGCAAAATCCTAGGTCAAGAAAAATATATCAAATTGACATGTGATATTAATCACTTCACACGTGGTAGCCATAAGGTGATCGTGAACTGTGGATTACCATTTGAAAAGACTTTTTTTTTTTTAAATAAGTCGGTTTTCTATGAAATGGAGTTCTGCTAAGTATACATGGGCTATGGATAAAAGGAGAGACTTTATGACCAAAAATAAGTCTGTTTCTATGAAATGGCATTCAAATGGAAAGAATCTATGCACGGGTAAAGTTTTCTGGAATGTACAACTTCAAGCAGTGGTGTAGCATGGGCGGACTGATTGGGGGGCACACCTAAGTATCTCTTTGTTTTTTCAAATATGTTGCCCCCCCCCCCCCCCAGCTAGATGCCACTGCATGACTACAAGTACTGTACAAGGTGGTTACAATAATGGAAGAGGGTCACACTTAAATTGACTCCAATCTAACCCCTTGCCTACGAGATATTACATTTTCCCATAGAGTTAATACATGTCACACTAAATTCCCATAGCGAATGGCTTGATATTCAAAATCTATTTCTAGTAGTAAAAGACAACCTAATAAATCGGCCTGCCCACGTCACAAGTGGCAATGATCTCTCCTATCTACTATGTGTTATTGTTCTGTCAAGATAGATATTTTGTTTATGACCAATCATGATCATAAAATATGGTTTTGTCTGAAGATGGAAGCGATTAATTATACAAAGAAGTGGGCAGACACGAGATGACAGCCAAATAATGATTCATCAGTTTTAATTGTACTTTGGTCTGTGGTCATTTTGACATAATTTCACTTTTACATTTGTATGTGACGTCACTTTTTTAAATTTATATTTCAACTTTCCACGTTTTTCCCAGAATCTGATTAAATCATTTTCATAACAGAACATTGATCCGATGGAATGTATGTTATAATCTTCCCAACATCCGAGTCATTGCTGTAAATGCATGTTCCGTTCTTACAATGCAGTCTTGAAGCAGCCAACAAATATTAACTTCTTTTTTTTAATGAAATATGACTTTCTTATCAATTTCGGAGTCAAGCCTTCATTGCTTCATTGCAGAACCTCTGTCCTGTAACTGTAAATCCAAATTACAGTTTGTGTTCTTACAATGTACTTGGCTATAAAAAAAAAAAATGAAATCCCCCAAAATGAAATATGATTTCTCCCCAATTTGGGAGTCAAGCCCTTTCACTGCAGGACCTCCGAAGCCCGGCAAACCTTCCCACAATGCAAGCTGTGCATGGCGGACTACCAGGAGTCTGGTGGGGTCAGCTGAGGTCACATTCTTGGCATTGTATTACAAAGTATTGTCTCACTTAATTCTCAGAGGATAACGGGAGAGGGAACGAAAATGAAAAGAGGGAAATAAGGAAAGAATGACGAGAAAGAAATGATAGAAAAGAAATAAGGAAAGAAAGACACAATTTTTTAGACATTTGTTTTTTTTTGCACAAAAAAAAAAGATCCAAGTTGTACACTTGAATCGATCAGTAAATCATTAAATCATTAAAACGTTGTCATGTTTGTATTACAAAGTATTGTCTTGCTTATTTCTCAGAGGGAGAAGGGAGGGAAAGGAAATAAAACAAATGAATTAAAAGAAAGCTAGTAAGGTAAAAACTTAGAGAGAAAGAAAAATTTTAGGCATATTTGTGCACCAAAACATGATAAACTATACTTGAATTGTTCAGTAAATGTATTTATTTCACCTTTTTAAAAAGAAATAGAAAAAACTTTCTCCCCCCCCCCCCCCCCCCTTTAGCAAAGTTTGCATCAAAACATTGAATTCAACAAACTCTCTGTGTTATTTTTTACTAGGAAAATGCAAAGAAAGACGGTTCATGTTGTATGCTTAGAAATAGAATATGATTTTGAAACAAGAATTTTATTCACAAAATGATATATCTTATTTTGCTCTTTTTTATTGATGTTCATAGACAGCTCTTGGTATCGATTCTCTCTTCTTTTTGTTCTACCAATAAAATAAACAACAATGGATCTATCCACAGGCCAATTCTTTTTGTCACCTTCATATATCATATTATGTTTATTTTTCTGGCAACTGCGGGTCATCATCCCATAATTCTTTGTGTTGTAAAATTTGGAAAGCTCTTATCACAAGAATGATCTAGAAAACTCAAGTTTATAACACTTTTTTACTGTTAAATGGAGTCAAATGGAGTCAAAAATTCAATTGTTTTAGTTTTATGTGATACAGTTTGAATACTCATTTAATGACATGCTGGAAATAAACACATCATTTCCACAATTATTGAGGGTCATATAAAAATTCTATCAAATTTACACAAACAAACAATTCAAATAAATGATAGAGAGAAAGATTGACAGAAATTAATAAAAAAATTTAAACAGAACAGGACTCTTGACTGTTACCCAATGTACTACTTGAAATACTCATATTGTGACACTTTACAAAGAAATGCATAATTTCCACAATATTGAGGCGTCATGTAAAAAAAACTGCATAACTGGGACAGGGAGATAAACAGGTAACGTGGGTAGAACGAGCCTACTGGATAAATAATACAGTCAAACAGCAGCAAATCAAACGAACAGGAATCATAGAGAACACAAGTAGAACCAAAAAGAAGAGACGGGTTGATACGAATAAGTCTGGTAGTGCACTGATTTAATCACGGCAAAACTGCCAAATAAATACACAAGATAACAAAAGAATACGATATGCAAATTAACCAAAAGAGAACACACCTACAACTGAAATGAACTAACCTTATTGTACAAAATAACCAATGACAGATGAGGATAAAGGAATGTGATAATGAGAAGACGAGGATGAGAAAAGATGAACAAACACAATAGAAAAGGTATGCATCAGACAAAGTGAGAGTAAGAGATAGGCAGAAAGAGAGAGAGAGAAGGGGGAGACGATAAGATAAGAAATAG